>CM028697.1:1805682-1989752 GCA_016771965.1 Brassica carinata | reverse complement strand
TCTTTTATTGTAATGAAACCAAAACTACACAAGTCTCTCAACTAAGAAGAGTAGGACTCTTGGAAAAGAAAATACACCGATATACATATTTTGAATCGCTTAATATTAAACCTTGAAGCCGGGAGGTGGGAGAAGCCACGAGGATCCTTGGATGTAGCCGAGGGAAAGGAAACGGCTAGCTTCATTTTCGTCAATGTCTTGTGTGAATGGAACTCTCTTGGCTGTGTGTGATCCTGGTCCTGTGCACTTGTACTCTCCGTAGAACACGGTCCTGTCCCAAAAAAAAACATTTAAAACCAGACAATATGGATCATCACAACATAAGTAAAGTGAGAATGAGACTTACTTGTCATGTGCGGCCACCTTGTTTGCTTGCCATCCGGTTGGGTTGACCAGACTGCTCATCTCGGTGTAGGCGTAGACAACCTTAGGGTGACTCTTCCATGATCTACCTAAATAGATTCCACCACCATCCCCAGTTACTTTGCAGTGCACGAAAGAGTATCCGCTCTTCTCTTCTGCGCTCTTTCCCGCATGCGCTGAAATTACTTTAATACCATCTCCCACCGCGTGCAATTGTGTTTCCTTTTGATATCATCATCATCATGTATATCAAGAGGTTTCAGAAACTATGAAACAATTACATTTGCCCCTAAACTTAAAAAAAAATATTATACTTATGCAGTCGCATATGGCCTTGGATTTTTTTAAAATTTTTATTTATTAAAATTAACGTAAAAATATTTATCGCCTCTTATCATAAGGTTCCATAATCTATGTATTAAGAATGTATAAGATGGGATATAATAAGGTATACGTACCAAATACATAGAGGTTCCACTTCCGAAGATGAAATCAAATGTCCCTTCAATGTAACAATCCTTAAAGAAATGGTTTCCAGCATCGTCACAAACCGTATCTTGGAAACCGTGGAATTTGCAGTTGTAGAAAGCCGCATTGTTCCCGGAGATTCTCATAGCTAAGGCCTGTGCTCCCTTCCTTTTACCATCTGGTTTCGGTGCAGAGTTCTACGTATATATAGAACAAAATATATAAAGATTATACTTTTGAATAATTCATTTTGACGACCACTTGGACTAGCTAGTACGTTAGCCAGGAAGGTGGCAAGTGCCACCATGAAATTTTCAAATATTTGTATAATATATCTAAATTTTAGTTATTTTCTCTTAATTAAATATCCTATTCTAACCATGTTTTTAAGTTTATGTGTGATTTGTCTGCTAGTACCATTAGCATAGTTGTTAATATATACCTTAACGATGATGTTGACGGCAATGAAATAGTCGGATAAGATAATAAGAGAGGCGCTATTTACGGTTCCATACTGGGCGGCAGTACCGTCGAATGTAAGAACCGGCATGGCCTTGGGATCTCCCATCAAGGTAATGAAGGGCTTTTTTTTGTCGATAGTGACCTTCTCTTTGTATTCTCCAGGAGCCATCTTGATGATCACACGCTTTGTGTTCTTTTCAGGAATGCTCTTTAGTGCGTCAGTTAGTGTTTTGAATTCACCTCCCTTTGGATTAACCTGTGATTGCATCATTCAAATTTTGTAGTCAAGAATCTCTATGGTTATATAAGGATTTGTTTCTTTTTTGGGGACAAAGTTATAGGTTAATGTGTTTCATACGTTGATGGTACGTGGTGAAGCCTCGGCAGCTACGAGAGCAGGATCTAGACCTTTACGTGAAGGCAAAGGAGCTACGTTGGTTTTGAACCACTGCTCCACTTGAGGTTTGGCCTCTGGAATTGGTGTGTTATCATCTGCCAACACCATCGGAGTAACAAACACCATAACCATGGCTAATAACATGGACACGTGTATGTATCCCATTTTTATTTTGTTTTATTAAAACTAATTTTTTTTTTGGTTTTATTGTTCTTTTTACTTTTTATTTTGTTTTTCGGAATCGTTTAATGAGAAGATTGCCATGAGGTATATATAGAGTGTTACAAAGATCCGAGAATTTTGAGTTTCATTTTTTTTTGTTTGCTATTATTATTTGTGGTTATCCATTTTTATATCTCGCTATTATTTCTCCTGTAGTTTTTAATGTGGTTTTTTTGAATATTTATACTGTGTAAACGAGATTTATTCCACACACGTCACATAAAAAACGAACCACTCAAATATACATTTTTTAGTGTTAAAAGATGTATATATATGTGCTTTTACACCTAGAATATATATATACGGCTGAAAACACTCCCAAGCACTAAAATCGAGGCAACACCCTCAGATCTGTATCTTCCGGCGCCGGTGACGCCTTTTCTCGCCGGCGTCGGGACTGTCCATCATCTCTCTCCCTCTGCTTCACTTTCAAGTTCTTCTTTCTTACTGTTATGATGTCCACTCTTGCATCCTCTGTTCATCGTTTGGCTGCCACCCTCGTTCAGATCTTCGTGGTCTCAGGGCCTTGGCTCGAGCCAACCGGAACAGTACCTTTTTCTGGGGGTTCCCGGAAATCCCGGTCAAGTAGCACCGCTGACTCATTCCTATACCATCTCTTTCCACTCGTGTACTCTGCTCCTCGGTAGTCGCAGCCTCGCTCATCCGCACCAGAACAGACTCGAGCCCGACGAAATGCTCCGACAATCCCATTCCTATTCACAGCAACACCTCCTCCTTACCTCTGCTCCCGAGATGGCGTCCAGTGTCAGTAGGGTTCCACATTTGATCCGACGAGCAGTTCATAAAGCACGAGGTACAATGAGGTTGTGCTTTCCTCTTCACGCCCTCATCATCATTACTCCGTCGGGCGTCTATCTTGATGTTACTCCGGCGAGCTTCGTACTATCAAAGGCTACATCTCTTCTCGATCTGCCTTGCTGCAAAACCGTTCACTCCGATGAGACCAGCTTCAGCCCCACCGCTCTTCATCTCCTCCACGTAGCCTCGGCGGCGCACAATTTGGTGACCCAAACCCTAGCAACATAACTATCTGGGCCTGGCCCATTAAGGGTTATAAAAAGGTCAGCCCATTTCTTAGAAGTCTGTGGGTTTCAAAGCCCACATTTGTGTGGGGAGTTTGGTCATTTGGTCCAACTTGCTAATATTTTTCGGTGGGTTCACTGAAAATATTACAGCTGTTGATATGCATACAACGCCTTATCTCTCTTATAAGAAGAGTTTTCGAAGTTTCTATTTACCGGTGGGTTCATCGGGACAATCTACACCACTTTCATCACTATCATACATCTCTCAGGAGATGCGAGCCGTATTACCCCATGCCTCAGTTATGAGAAATGTTTTCCCCCCAAACACTAAATGGAGGTGTGTATCTTTATCTATAGCCGTTTGTTCATCTTGTGTAGCGGTCCGTTCGGGGCCTGAAGATGCAACGGATGTCGTTTCGACGATATTCCGAAGTGCGGATTGGATCTTAACGTCACGATACAAAGTGACTAAATTTCAAGCCTCTAGCATTGCTCTGAGTCTTGCTCCGACGCATTCGAGCCATGCTTCGAGTTCGCTGTCATTCTATCTTAGAGGTTTCTCTACTTTTAGCTTGTATGCTTTATTATTTGTTGTTAGTTTTTGGTTAAACTCCTTCCTTATTTGTAGTTGGAATGTTTGAGTATTAATGAAAGTTGTGTTTCAAAAAAAAAAAATATGTGCTTTTACACCTATCAAGAAAACATAATAAACTTAAAGAATCAGTTTTATTTGACCAAAAAGACGACAATGAGAAAAATCATTTTTATTTCTTACCCTTTATAATCCCAACAAATGTTTTTACACGTTATATATGTAAGTAGTTTTCATGAGCTGAGGGAGGACTCAACCTGGCTCCACAACGCCTCACCGTAAGCCTTCTCTTCTTGCTTCTCCTCTTCTGCAACAAACTCTCCTCTTACTTCAGCTTCAGCCTCATCTTCTTCTTCCTCCTCTACTTCCTCAACTTCACTTTCTCCAAAGACACTTCTAGACCCTTCCCTGAACTCAGCCAAAGCTTCCCTCATAGCCAAACCTGTAGCCGGTCTATCACTCCCTCCATACTTTGGAGCCGGTACAACAAACGGCAACACAATGTCATCAATCTTAGACCCATCACATGAGTCTGTTTCTTCATGAGGTGGAGGGAAAACAAATACAATCCCGAGCTCGTAGTTGCATACACGAAGTTTACTGACCGATCTAGTGGCATTATAAGACTGGTCCTGGTTGTTCCTGGAAGATCTGGAAATGGTCTGTCCCCAGGCAGCTGCACTGAAATTATGTGAGCATGAGTAAACCCAACCAAACGAAGAAGACCCTAAACCTCTAGTGGAGGTGAAGCGTCTTCTCGCCACCTGTTAATAGTATAAAGACATTGTACTACTGTGTTAGAGTCCGTTTCGCCAATTAGTAAGTCTTTTCTTGTGCAGTGTTTTAAAAATCGGTCTAGGCGGTGCCTAATTAGCAGATAAGACCTAAACGAATTTTTAGTATTTTTACAATATCGGTCTACTAACTAAAAAAATGATCTAGGCCATCTAATTAATAATTTCATATAAAACGACTAACAACCGCCTAGCGATTTCTTGAACATTGCTCACACACTGTTGTTATAAAGACATTATAGAATGTCATAGTATAAAGTTCTCATTAGCTCTTACCTTGATATGCATCGGGTGCCCGACTCTGTCCTGAGGATTAGGAACTGCATCGTGAAGCACATTGTTATATCTCAACTTTTGCCAGGTTTTCTGCACAATAATATATTAAAAAAAAGGTTCAATCACACTACTGCTGAATCATATTCCAAAGGGTTCATTATGCGAAGTTAGCAAACTACATCGGAGAAGCAGAGCAGACGTCTTGAAGACAAGACGCCATGCAGGCCATTCTTCACCCTTTCAATGGTAGGGAAGATGATTTTAATGGAAGGAGCTTCTCGTTCTTCCCTAGCACTCCAGCATCCCCACTGATACAGAACATGGTCCAAACGTCTCATGCACAATATACTTGTAGTGATGGCTTTTAAGGGTGTTTCGAAACAAAAACAGTACCTCAGGATCAGACTCCTGGGAGTCAAAATGCTGTAACACTTTTTTACCTGCAGCTGATGCAAAATCAGCTTGAAAACCTGCAGTTACTGAGCCTCCAACCGATGATGCACCTATTATAAGATAAACATCTATAAACTTAACACCCTATAAGGTATTTGTCTACCATAGCTATTTTGGAAACGCACATACTGTAGACAAAATCAGATTCCTGAGACTCAGGCCACTTGTAACAGCCTAACACCTTTGGAGAAACAATACAGAGGATCACATAGTTAAAGACTGATACACTATCGTTAAAAGCACTTATTAGCCATCAAACTTACCTCTTGTAGCCTCCAAATTCCAGTACATCTCTGAAGTGAAGCAACCAACGAGCACAGTGCAACAACATGATGGGGTTGAATCAACTTTGGCATCTCTGAAATGGACACTCCCTGAAAAAAGTAAAGAGAGATTATCAGATGTGTCCATAGCCTATTTATGCAAAGTATGAGAGTACAATACCAGTAATACATGCAGCATCAGTTGCACCTTCTGGTTACTCCTACAGGAAGCAGCTGCAAGGACTTCATCTCGATACACATATCCCACAAATTTAAAGAACCCAATATCCCACAGAGGAGAAACCCATTTTGCAATGTTCCGCGGCAAAAAGCCTAGCTGGACAAACTCTGTCACATAGCACTTTGTATAAGTTCACAGAGTGAAAATTTCAAGTCAAGGACACAATGCATGAAACTACTTACCGTGTCTCGAATCATCATCAGGGTTAGGGACAAGGACGCTCACAGCATTCACGCCAGCAGGCACATTCGTATTTCTTCTCATAACAAGTTCCAACATTCCGAGAGGATTTTCACGGGTTCTGCTAATATATGAAGCCAGTCGCTTAAGTTGTGCTCCTGTGGAATCACTGGTAGATCGGAAAAGGTAACTGAGGCCAACGACAGAGGCTTCAACAGATCCCAGAAACTCTTCATTGAAAGCCTGAAACAAGAATCATACGATTAGTCAGGACACAATCAAACTAAGTGAACCACTAAAACATGAACTAAATCAGAGAATCCAAATGAAGCTACTCACGGTGCTTGAGCGAGCAGATTCTGTAAAATAAGAGGGCTTATAAGAATGAACTCCAGGCACAGAAGCGACAAGATGACCTGCTGAGTGTTCAAAGTTGTACTTTGTGAACTCGAGAATCCAATGGGCTTGACTTGGAACATCAGCCAAAAGTGTCGCAGCAAATCCAGCCAGCTGAGCACCAAAATCTGATCTTAAACCATGATTGGTTTCCTTTTCGAAATGGCTGAAAAGGGATAAGTAATCAGGGTTTGCTCTTCGTGGAAAATCTTGCCACCAAACTGTGTTGGTCACGTCATCCCACTGGAATTACAAAACCTCCATTAGAAAATGAAATATGTACCATAATATATGATTCATTTTCAGAACTATATACTTAAGACTACATTCTTACCTGTCTCGCTACTAAGTTTGCAGACGTAATAATTACACGAACACTATCTTCTCTTTGCAGAATAAACAGCTTGGGGTGATGACAAGCAATGCCTCGGTTCTTTCGGTCTTTCCCAAATGCAATTTCCTCAGGAAATGGTGGAAACCTAAGACAAGATAAAAACTCGTTAGAAAAGTAGTGAAGCAATAGTAACAAAAAAAATAAAAATATAATCCGGTATTACGTACACCATAACTACATTTGGGTAATTTGGCAAGGGAGCAGAAATTCTTGAATCAGGGCTTGAGTTCCAACATCTCTCAGCATGGTGACATGCAACAGTCACAGGCAAATGACTAGGTACCCCACAACCCGTAAGAAACCTGATGATACAGCTTAGTCAGACTCTTGAATCCAATTCTTCTGTTTAGACTAATAGGGAAAAAAAGAATATCGACATACCATAAGATATCACTTGTAAATGTTGCAATGAAGATTTGTGAGATACTCTCCACAGGGTGAAGAAGTTCTGGCAAAGAAACCACCCGTTGACTACCAGTTGGATCATGTTCAATATACTGAAGACGATTTAGATAAAAGTTCTTCCCAGGTGATTGTAGAGAACACTGATAGCTTCTCTCCTTATTAACGTAACTAATATCGAAAATGTTTTCTTTCTCCCCACCGTCACTTCCAACTTGGATAACCAAGTTTGGGACAACTAGACTTCTATGTGGGCTTGGCTGCTCATCCCTCACTTTTAAACCAGACAAACCATGACCCATCTCATCATTTTCCTCATCACTCCTGACTTCTCTATTATCAGCCACTACACCTCCTTTTAACTTTGTACAAAAGGACACGCATTCTTTTCCAGAATATGATAGCCTAAGGCAAGATACAGGATCATCACTATTCAACACATGTCTACAATAGCTTACAAGAGAGTTCAATCTCTCAACAACACCACCAACAGCTTCAGGACGACAAACCACAGAAACCAGAGAACTGACTTCATTTTCCATCGGAGCAAAAACCCTCTTGCTTCTCTTCCCACTTGAAAAAGTTCCTGAAGAAACCGACGCATCCCTTCCTTCAAAACCAATCTCCTGAACCACAAAACCAACTCGTCCATCTTTATAACACAACAACCCTTCCTTCCCACAAACAAACAACAACTCATCACCAACCAAAACCTCTTGAACTCTACCTTTCCTGACCCTAACGCGATTAACATACACACCGTTCAAAGAAACTCTAAATCTCAAACCCTCCTTCTCCACCTCATCGAAAAATTGACTAAACCCATCTGAATAATTCGAAAGAATCACACCATCAAAAACGTAAAGTTTGCTACTTTGGCTATCGAATAGAATCTGGCAGTGGTTTCTGCTGATTCCGACATGATCGAAGACGAAATCGCACGACCCGTTAGCTATACTTCGACCAATCGTGTACGGACGATCTGATTCGACGTGGAGTGACTCTGTGGGTGAACCGGTGGACCGAGAAATCAACGGTGTGCCGATGTTGTGGATACGAATCGAAACTTTATCGCTATGTCTTCTCTTCATAGCGCATGAGAGGAGAGGAAGCAAAACCCTTTTCCCCCAAATTGATTTTCCCTCCCAAATCGATGTGCTCGGGACAGCCTCGCTTTCTGTTTGGACGGAAGGATAAAGGTATCCTTCGCCTGAAGAGTATAGCTTTCCCGCTTTGGTTTTATTTGTTGAGGTAATCAGGTAGATATAGAAGTGAGATACCATTGTTTTGGGGTAAAAATGGGGTAAAAATGGAGAGAAATAGGGTATACACCTAAATATGATATAATGTTTGGGTAGGGAGTGCAAATTCCCTTATTTTTTTAAGGAAAGGGAATTGCTATTACTCCTTCCGTTTCATAATAGATGATGTTTTAGAAGATTTTTGTTGTTTCAAAATAGATGATGTTTTTATATTTTTATGTTATTTTTAACTTTATTGAAAACTGTGTAACCAATTAAATGTTGTACTCATTTCTATAATTGGTTGGATGAATTTTAAATTATATTTTAAAACCTATTTTTTTAGAGAAAAGTAAATTTCTTAATCTTTGTGCACTAAGGAATAATATCATCTATTGTGAAACGGAAGGAGTAATATATAAGAAATCAAAAAATGTTTTAATATTAATTTTCAACGTCCATAAACACAAGAGATTAGTTGGGTCCAAGTATGTAATTTTCTTCCGACCTCTCTCAACACCTATGTATGATGCATTGAAGTATTTCTTTTTCCCGAAAGAATTTTAAATTTTATCGACAGAAGTGGCCAAGACTAGTCATGTCGGTCCCCTGTCTCTGGCGATGCCGAAATGTTAATTTTCCAGTGGTCGGGATTCAAATCCTGACGGCTAGCTTCAACGTATTTGACTTTTGCCCTTAAGTTAATCACCACCAGGCTTCAACCTAATGCTACTTTGTGTAGAAAGTAAAACCTATAGTATGTTTTTAGAGAAAGAAATGAAAATATTATCTACTCTCAAACCATATCTCCATGGCTTTCTCCTATTTGTTTCCAGCTTTCTTTCTCAAAGAAGCATTTCTACTTAAACATAGTAGAGAAATCATAAGAAAACCATAGGAAGAAACACAATCTCTGATCAGTTCCTAATAAGAAACCAGCGCAAGCATTAATATAAAACCAAAAAAAAATGGCAAGAAAAGTACATGAGATGGGGCGGAGAAGTCGATAAATCAAAATTACTGAATTGACAAAATGCCATGCATTGAATATTATGAGAATGTGGACAAAACCATAATCAAACCCACAAGTTGACAAACGTACAGTTTGTGAAAAATATTACTTTTGTCACTATTCAGTAACTTAGAAATCAAGTTTGTTTGGTACTTTCTGAACTATCAAAAAGTATCTATCGTCATTGATACAATATTCATTGAGTTGTGTTCCAAACCTTTGTGTGTGTGTTACTGTTACATTAGGATTTAGGAGATAGTTAACTCAATGTTGTGTGTGTTTGTTATTACAAGAGTTAAAAATATGTGTGCAAAGCTGTGTTGACATATTTGTATCAAGTCAATGTGGTGTAATGTAGTGATTAGTTAACATTAAGAAAATCATTTTTGAAAGGCATGCGAGTGACATATTGCGATCATGCTTCGTAGTGGACAAAACAGGATCGTATATCAAATGATATAAAATAATTTTATCAGGATTTCTTTCGTGTCATCTGTGAAAAGTCAAGGGTTTTGTTTCTACATCGAACGTGACTGGACGGCGATTGGAATTTTGGAAAAGCTAGTGGTAATATAAAGAGAATATTCATGCACGTGTTATTTATCTAGTTGTTTGTTTTTGTCGCTGTCGTGTATCGGTGTATGTGTTTGAAATTTTGCATTATTTGCTTTACTAGAAGAGGCAATGGAGAATGCGTGTGTATATAATTTGGTGCGTTATTAAGTATTTGCGTGTAGACATTTATTACAAATTAATTGCCCTATAACGTAACCTTCAGAAGATAGCTGATGATACAAGTATAAAACTCCTAATCATTAATGGAGAGATTCGGAAAATGGAGTAAAGATCAAGGACAAAATAATCGAAATCTGTTTCAAGTACTTAACCCTATCTCCGTTTATACCATCAAACTAAACATTGTTAATTTTTAATCAAGGTTTAATGTAACATCATTATCTAAAAAGAACTTTATTTCATTTTCTACCAAATATGTACTTGTCAGAGTAGGTGAACATGTTAAAAGCATAAGATAAACATGATGACCTTTTGATAGTTATCTGTCATTCCCAAAATATTTATTTCTATTTTGATAGTTAACACCAAAAACTATTTTGTCAAATCTGAATCTGGTGGTGGTATAGAAAAGAGTACCCAATTTATGAACAAAAATAATCAGAAGGACTAGCTATGCAAAATCGGGAAAAGTAGCCTTTTTTAGGGCAGATCTCTAGTAGTTTAACTCCAAAGTGAAACCAGACAATGTGATTTTCACTTTAATCTGTACGACCTCAAACCCAACTCTTTTCTGCAAACAAAATCTAATAAAAAGGCTTTTTTAAATGGCATTTTCACGTAATTTATCCGAAATAACGAGGGTAAAATAGTCAAATCCTTGTTACCTCACCTCTGTAACTCTGTTTATATTTCTTTGACCTTCTCTCTCTGCACAGATCCCCTGAGCTCTCACCTCTCTAATCTCGAGATCCGCCGTTAGCTTTGTGTCCTAAACTCATAGCTCCTGTCTTTTTCTTCTTCTCCTCATTTGTGTTTTGAGAAGGATCTTCAGATCTGGTCTGTGTTTCTCTCATTTGGTTAATCAAGGTATGTGCTTCTAAGGAATTCATGTAGATCTATCTTCTTGTTGACTCAATTTGTCGTTTTTGATTTTTTATACGATCTGATCAATCATCTAGCTGGTTAGAAACGTTCTTGTTTGGTTTGATTAGTGCAGATCGAGACAAATGTTACATTTTCATGACTCATAGCCTTTTTTTAAATCAGACGCATGTAGCTGTGCATTAATCTGATGGGGCCAAAATGAATCTTGATAATATAGTAGTTACCACCAATGCACCCATTTTTTTGAAAAAAGCAGCAGCATTGAATAATTATTATTAATTTGTCTTTAAATGTTTTAATTCTGATATGGGTCTTGTCTTTGGTGCAGGTCAGCATGGCAACAGCGACTGAGAACCAATGGCTCAAAGGAAGAGTGAAGGCTGTAACCTCCGGAGACTGTTTAGTGATCACCGCTTTGACCCACAACAGACCTGGAGCTCCACCGGAAAAGACCATCACTCTGTCTTCTCTCATGGCACCTAAGATGGTAGCTTCACCTAAATTCCAAAAGTCAACTCTTTTATGCCTCCATTGCTATTACTCTATCTGTTTCTTTATAAGAATCGTTTTAGGTTTCGGCACACGGATTAAGAAAACAATTAATTTTGTACATTTCCTATAGAAAAACACTATTACCTATACAACTAACCATATTTCAACCAATAGAAAAATAAATTTTGCATCGAAAATCGAAAATGACACTTATATTACTATTATTATTATTATTTAATTATTTTGGATTTTTTTCTTATTGTAGGCTCGCAGGGGAGGTAAAGATGAGCCTTTTGCATGGGAAAGCAAGGAGTTTCTTAGGAAACTCTGCATTGGAAAGGTGCCAAAGTCTCTAAATTCTTTACTAATTGTCAATGTTCAAGAAATTGATAGGCGGCAATTAGGCTCTTTATAGGGGATTATTGATTATAAAATTTTAAGTCTGATTTGCTGCCTAGACCGATTTTTAGAACACTGCCAATTGTACACAAATATAGGTGTTATGATTGAAAATATTTTTCTCATCTTACTTTTGCATGGGAAGGCAAAGAGTTTCCTAAATTGGAAAGGTGCCAAAAGTCTAAATCCTTCTACTAATTTGTCAATGTTCAAGGCAGCCATTAGGCCCTTTATAGGGGATTATTGATTAAAAAATTGTTTCGTTTAGGTCTGATTTGCCGCCTAGACCGATTTTTAGAACAGTGACAATTGTAAACAATCTAAGTATTATAATTGACAATAGTTTTCTCATCTTACTTTTTTTTGTTCTTTGAACAGGAAGTTGCTTTCAAAGTGGATTACAAAGTGGAAGCTATTGCTGGAAGAGAGTTTGGTTCTGTCTTCCTCGGTAACCAGAATCTAGCAAAGGTTGTTGTTCAAAATGGTTGGGCTAAGGTTAGGGAGCAAGGTCAGCAGAGTCAGGGCAAAGTTAGTCCTTACATTGTAGAGCTGCTACAGCTCCAAGAGCAGGCTAAGCAAGAAGGCTTTGGTTGTTTTAGCAAGGTTGGTCTTTCTCTCTCTTCCTTACTTACATTCTCCAAAGTCTTTTAGTTTTTTTTAATTAATAATAAACGATTTTTACCAGGTCCCTGGTGCTGCTGAGGCATCTATCAGAGACCTTCCTCCCTCTGCCATTGGAGATGCTGGAGGCTTTGATGCAATGGGGCTTTTAGCTGCTAATAAAGGCAAACCTATGGAAGGTGTTGTGGAGCAAGTCCGAGATGGTAGTACTATTCGTGTTTATCTCCTTCCAGAGTTCCAGTTTGTGCAAGTCTTTGTTGCTGGAATCCAGGTGAGTGATTTAACTTGACATTTTAAAACATTTAAGATGAAAATCATGCAACAAAGTCAGATATTTTTCTTTTAATGTTAGTCTCCATCAATGGGAAGAAGAAACACAAACGGAAACGTTGTTGAGACGGTTCCAGATGAGTCTAATGGAGATGCTTCTGGCGAGTCAAGAGGTCCTCTGACGTCAGCTCAGAGACTTGCTGCCTCTGCAGCATCATCTGTTGAGGTTTCTGCTGATCCTTTTGCAGCTGAGGCTAAGTACTTCACCGAGCATCGTGTTCTTAGCAGAGATGTAAGTTTCCTTCATGTTTATCTTTATTTTTTCCATTTTGGATTGATCTTAATTTTTGGAGCTGAATCTTGCAGGTTCGGGTTGTTCTTGAAGGTGTTGACAAGTTCAACAACCTGATTGGTTCAGTCCATTACTCTGATGGAGAAGCAGTTAAAGACTTGGGTCTGGAGCTCGTTGAAAATGTATGTGCTTATAATATTAAGCAATGTTATTATTATATGTTGCTAACAAACTTAATGACTTTTACTTAGGGTCTTGCTAAATACGTTGAATGGAGTGCTAACATGATGGAGGAAGAAGCCAAGAGGAAGCTGAAAGCTGCTGAACTCCAATGCAAGAAAGATCGTGTGAAGATGTGGGCAAGCTATGTTCCTCCAGCTACAAACTCTAAGGCACTTCATGACCAGAACTTTACTGGAAAGGTAAACATCTCTCTTGGTTGAACACTGTCTTTCTCCTTTGATTTTCTTGAGTCATTGGTTTTATATCTATGTTTTTAGGTAGTGGAAGTGGTGAGTGGGGACTGTGTTGTAGTTGCTGATGATGCTATCCCATACGGGAGCCCGGCTGCAGAGAGACGTGTCAATCTTTCGAGTATCAGATGTCCTAAAATGGGCAACCCACGTAGAGAAGAGAAGCCAGCTCCTTATGCTAGGGAAGCAAGAGAGTTTCTGAGGCAACGGCTTATTGGCAAACAGGTACTGTGTTAGACTATATGCATTCGGTTTGTTATCTTGGTTTAGATAACCATATAATAAAGATTCATTTTAGATACCTAGGTCCTTTCTGACTATGAATAGAAAGTTTAATTTATCAATTACAACTTGAGAGTAATACTATAAAAGCTTAATTCATTTTTCTCCAATTCTCTTAAATTTTAGGCATGCGGTTTTGGTTAGTTCGGTTTTTTTTTGGGTCGGTTAGTTCGGTTCGGCCGAATTGTACACAAAAAAATTCGGTTCGGCCGAATTGTACACAAAAAAATTCGGTTCGGTTTTCGGTCAGATCCATTTTTGGTTATATTTCAGTTTAAAATTGGTTAAAATTCGAATTTTTTTGGTTAAGTTTGGTTATTTCTGTAAAATTTGGTTCGGTTATATCGGTTTTTGGTTATATTTCAGTTTAAAATTGGTTAAAATTCGAATTTTTTTGGTTAAGTTTGGTTATTCTGTAAAATTTGATTCGGTTTTCGGTTAGATCGGGTTTTTGGTTATATTTCGGTTTAAAATTGGTCAAAATTCGAATTTTTTGGTTAAGTTTGGTTATTTCTGTTCGGATTTTGGTTAGTTTGGTTCGGTTCTTCGATTAGGTTGGTTTCAGAAATTTCTATCAAACTTAACCGAAGTTTTTGCATTCAATTGAATTTTGGTTTTAACTTGGTTAAAATTCAAAAAAAAATTGGTTAAGCTTAGTTATTTCGGTTCGAGTTTTAGTTAGTTCGGTTAGTCCGGTTCAGAAATTTTGGCTAAGATCGGTTATTTGGTCTTGATGCATTAACTTTATCATATGGTATTCATTTGCCTTTACACAGGTCATTGTTCAAATGGAATACTCAAGGAAAGTCACACCAGCAGAAGGTGCTACCACAACTGCAGATAGGATAATGGACTTCGGCTCAGTGTTCATTCCATCTCCCTCCAAAGGCGACACCGAGGAAGTAACTACTGCATCAGCCATCTCCGGCACTCAGCCAGCTGGAGTCAACATCGCTGAGCTTCTCCTCTCCCGTGGTTTTGGAAACGTGGTCAGACACAGAGATTTTGAAGAGAGGTCAAACCATTACGATGCTCTTCTCGCTGCTGAATCGCGCGCTTTGTCTGGCAAGAAAGGAATACATTCTGCTAAAGAGTCTCCGGCCATGCACATCACCGACCTAACCGTGGCCGCGGCTAAGAAGGCTAAAGATTTCTTGCCGTCGCTTCAGAGGATCAGGAGGATACCAGCTGTTGTGGAATATGTACTGAGTGGACATCGGTGTAAGCTTTATATTCCAAAGCTGACGTGTAGCATTGCGTTTGCGTTCTCTGGTGTTAGATGCCCTGGACGTGGAGAGCCTTTCTCGGATGAAGCTATCTCTGTGATGAGACGTAGGATCATGCAGAGGGATGTTGAGGTAAGCTAAACAAATCTAAACTTACATTTAATTTTTCTCTATTCTTTTGCTAATAGTTTGTTATAAACTTTACATAGATTGAAGTTGAAACGGTGGATAGAACCGGTACTTTCCTAGGATCAATGTGGGAGGGGAGGACAAACGTGGCGACGGTTCTGCTTGAAGCTGGTTTAGCCAAGATGCAGACTAGTTTTGGTGCAGACAGGATTGTTGAAGCGCATATTCTTGAGCAGGCAGAGAGAACTGCTAAGAATCAGAAACTGAAGGTGGCATTAGTATAATACATGTCTTTTGGTAATAGATTTATGTTTGCTAAACCGTTTTTTTTTAATCTTTTTGCAGATTTGGGAAAATTATGTTGAAGGACAAGAAGTCTCAAACGGGAGTACAACTGTGGAGACTAGGCAGAAGGAGACTTTGAAGGTTGCTGTTACAGAAGTACTTGGAGGTGGTCGGTTCTATGTTCAATCTGTTGGAGATCAGAGGATATCTTCTATTCAGAACCAGCTTGCTTCTCTGAGTGTTAAAGATGCTCCAATCATTGGATCATTTAATCCTAAGAGAGGTGACATTGTGCTTGCACAGTTTAGCCTTGACAACTCCTGGAACCGTGCAATGGTAAGTCTTAGGCCTGAGATTTTGAACCGAACCAAACCAAAATTTCGGTTAGTTTAGTAGGTTTTCTAAAAAAGTTTGGTTTGGTTCGGTAAACGGTTACTTCGGTTTTCTTCTTAATAAAAAAATATACCCAAACCATACCAAAAACCTGAACCGAACTAACCAAATTTTGAACCAAAATTTACCCAAAATTGTAACAAAATTAACCAAAAAAAAAATTATACCCAAACTTCGGTTTTCTCCTTGTAGAATTTTTCAAAAACCGAACTAACCAAGTACTGAACCGAACCGGATTTTATTTCGGGTTAATTTCGCAAGATTTATGTTGAACCGACCCGAACCGAATAACCTGAACTAACCAAACCTGCAGGCCTAGTAAGTCTAGTCCACTTTCTTAGTTTCTGTGCTACTTATTCATTTAATCTGATACCTTTATCTTCCAGATTGTGAGTGCACCCCGAGAAGCTATCCAGTCCCCAGATGAGAAGCTTGAAGTGTTCTACATAGATTATGGAAACCAAGAGTTAGTCCCTTACAGCGCAATCCGACCAGTTGATCCTTCTGTCTCCTCAGCACCAGGGCTTGCTCAGCTATGCAGACTTGCTTACATAAAGGTTCCAAGCCTGGAGGAAGACTTTGGTCCTGAAGCTGGAGAGTATTTGCACACCGTGACGCTGGGAAGTGGTAAAGAGTTCAAAGCGGTGATAGAAGAGAAAGACACATCTGGTGGTAAAGTCAAAGGCCAAGGCACTGGAACTGAACTTGCTGTCACTCTCATTGCTGCTGATGAAGAGATCTCTGTCAACGCTGCAATGCTTCAGGTAGGTTTCTTCTCTCACACCTTTGTCTCTATAGAACGTTTCCAAGAATCTGTGTTTCTGATGATGGTTGATGATGATGAACACAGGAAGGAATAGCGAAAATGGAGAAACGTAGGAGATTTGAGCACAAGGACAAGCAAGCTGTTCTTGATGCTTTGGAGAAGTTCCAGGAGGAAGCTCGCAAGGCTAGGACTGGGATCTGGCAGTACGGTGACGTGGAATCAGATGATGAGGACACTGCTCCGGCTAGGAAGCCTGCCGGTGGTCGCAGGTAATAATGGTAATCGATATGCTGGTTCAAAGGGACCATGAGGTAGGAGGGAGACAAGTGGTTGGTCGGTTTCTCTTAAGGTTTTAAAGACATGTCATCAGACCTTTTTTTTTGTAACGTTTTGGACTATAGTTATACTTTTTGAGTTTTAACGAAAATCTCCTATGTTTTTTTTTTTGAGCAAAAACGAAAATTTCCTATGTAGGACTGGAAATAAGAGGAAGTTTGAACTATGCTTCAACAGTTTTTTTTTTTTTTTGAAATACTTTTTACAACCAGAGTTAACTGAGAATCAAAGTATACAAAAAACTCGTTACAACATTGGCGTATGTTGCTGCGACTTGCGACCAATATTGTTTTCACATCACAAATGGTTTGGCCTCCTTCGTTCAGCACTTCAGCTCTCCTTTTTCTTCTAGTTTGTAGTCAGCTTTCCTCAAGATGATCCTCCTTAGCTCTATATAAAGAACATACATTGGCAGTTTCATCTGTGGCTAAAGCCTACACGCTTGTTTTCTTCTCAATTTAGAGGAAATGGCTGCGATTTAGCCATGGTAGCCTATTCATTAAATTTTCCAATGAAACCAAAAAATATAATATCATTTTAACTTATAAAATAAAAATGAAAGATTAGATAGAACTTTTTAAAATGTTCTTAAACCTTACTATTAGGCCGTTAGTATTATCTTAATTGTTTATACTCTCACAATCAGCTAAAACATAAAAATATTGTGTATATAAAATGTTCAGTACCTTTCTATCGTTTTATGTTTGAGCAGTACATTGAGCTGTGATCAATATTTTATAAAATTGCAAAAGAAATATCCACCATTTGTGATAAGACGTAGCTAAAATGGTACAATGCTTTCTCAATAAGGAATTAAAAATATAGTTATATATTGATTAAAATATGATAAATTGATACGAGTTGAACTGGGAGCACCCGCATCGAGGGTTTATAGAGGAGTTCACACAGAAATCAAGAAAAAAAAAATAATAATTCAATCCCATGAACCCTTTCTCCTAAAGCTCTCTGGAATGAACTCTTCTCTCCTAAAGTTCATCACTGTAGCGCGGATTCCATGTGTAGTGGCGGTCCGCGATTGGTCTAGTTTAAAAAAAAAAAAAATTAATAATAAAAAATTAAAAAAATGGGACTAGTGGTCTTACTAGCTCCCACTTTAATGGGACTAGTGCGTATTTGACGTGATTATTTATTGTCCATTGCTATTTTTGTAATAAAATAATCGTAAAGAGCTTTACCAATTCTATATAAAGAAAGGCCCACACTACACATTAGTTAAATGTATATATAATCATATTCGGATTCATTTTCATTCATATAGTTCGTAAGCAGTGATGTTTCCAAGTTAAAATTGATGCGAAACTCTTAAAACTTTTGGTTTTTGGTATAATGCAGCTTTTTTGTTTTGCACATACACTGTGCAGCCAACATTTGAATTATCGTAGCTTTGTAAACTGAATGAGTAAATAATTAATTCTACGAATATTTTATCATTCTACAAGTATTCTCCAATGATTATTGTTGTTGCGGCAAAAAAAAGTTTACAAATTGATACAAAACTCTATGTATGTTGGATGAACGGATGAACTAAGTGGTCCTCGTATGACCCATTAAACTGGACCACCTTCATACACAATGAATATTTTAATTTTACGAAAAGAATGGCTGGTTTATTGTAATCACAAAAGGATAATTTATTATTTTCTAATAATTTATTATTTTCTAATAATTTATTATTTTCTAGTGGAAATGACGACATATATATATATATAACCCCTCTTGTGTTTTTAATTGTCACTGAAAGTTATAGAACCAAAAACGAAGAAGAACAAATATTTGGATGAAGAAAAAAAAGACAAATGACGTTGTTGCACCATAAATTTATAATGAGAGCTAGCTAGCATCTAACATTGTTTTAAATTATTATTTGGGATTGTAAAAGGAGATGCGAAGCAATCGCACTATGACGCGCATGTGGTCTTTTATTACTATTTCGGTTTGTTAACCATATCATCATTTAGATATTTTTTCAGATATTTTTTCTATGCAAGGATAAGATTATTGATATACACAGACTCATTATTTATATTATACTGGCATACGTATAGTATTTCATACTAAGACCATCATCAACGCGAGGTACCGAGGTAGTTTTTTAGGTGTAGACCCCGCAAAAACGTTAAAATTCGGTCTCTAAAACTACGAAATAAAGATCGATTTTATGAGAAGTTTTTTCACTGTTCGCGGTCTCCATCGACATGTGGCGATCCGTAGTTAGTTCGCTTTTAATTTTTTTTTTTTCAGACCAAGAAAAAAAAACAAATAAACAAGTTTTTTTTTAAGAAACTGATTCGATAGAGCACCTTTACTGCAGGTTCCAAAAGAGTTTTTTAAAGGTTTTGGATTCCACAAAAGTTGCAAAACCGATTGCAAAAGGCTTGAATGAAGAAACGATCGTGGTGGGTTTTGTCAATCGTTCGCGGCCACGGAACGCCTATCATGATATTCATTTTTAATTTTTTGTTTAAATCAGCCAAAAAAAAAAAATTTAGAAACCCAAAAAGGGGTTTCACCGATAATGATGCTCTAAGACCATCAACATCTCTGGATCCTTAAAAGGGGTCTTTAGCAAAAAAAATATTTAAAATTATGGGAGAAGGAGCAGCAAAAACTAAATAACCGGTAACAAAAACCACAAAACAAAGACCGATTTACGTTGGATCTTTGCAGTGTTCGCGGACCCCACCAACGCGTGGCGGCCTGCGATCGGTTCGCTTTAAATTTTTTTTTTTTCTGACGAAAAAAAAAATAAATAAATAAAAAATAAAATTTTCCTAAGAAACGCTATCAGCGATAATCATGCCCTATCACGCTTAATTCTACACCATGCAATATTGCAAGCTGGATTTCTTACAAAAGTAAAACATGCACATTATTGAAGTGCTCATTTAAATTATACGGAAGTTAGGTATAACTTTGATAGAGATCCCTTGGGGTTTACATAAAATTTAGCAAAACATATTCTATAGTTTTCTATTTAAATAACAATAGCAAATAAATTAAGATTTGGATATGGGACCAAATGAAGTATTATAAATATAATTGGTTGAGGATAGACGTAGGAGACTGAAAGAAGCACTAAACATTTTTATATTTTTTCTTGTCACTCACCTGAGGAAGAGAAAAAGATATGGAGGAAGAAACGGATCATGAAGACGCCGTTAAGAAGCTCTCGAGCTACGGTTAACCGGAGTTAACTCAGTTCCGTTATCTTTCTCTGTTTTGGTTAACTGAGAAATGATGCAAACGGCAAGTCATCAGAGGCAAAGGGAAGGCTATACGCCTTTCTTCTTTTCGTACTTTCTCTTCTTTTTTTTTCTGTATTTTTCTTCTCCCGGTGAACTCTCCGGTGATGTGTTGATTGTGACAAGAAGTATTCTGATTGGTTTTAATAGCTTGACAATATTGTTGTTTGTTTTAAAACTATCTATATAAAGTTGCCATTCACAAGTTTTTTTTATTGCTTACATTGATTGATACTATCGATTCTACATCTATTTAACATCTTTCTGAGTTAGCTAACAAACCTTGACGTATGTGAAATAGTTTGAGCCGGCCCTGTGTAAATCTGTAGAATACAATATACAAATAGTACTTCATCTGTTCCACGAAGATAGATTGTTTGTAATCGGTAACTGGTTTAAACAACGTCTGTTATATCCCGTGCATGGGGTATGTCTGTTCTGAGGCGTATTCCACAAGACGGTACCTTCTATCAAGAAGGTCCTATCCATCGTCTGGCAAAGAGACAAGATTTATAGCAAGTTTTGACTTGAGCGATGCCACCGATCGGTGGCCCGTTCCAGTGATATACGAGCTTATGGCGTGCCTTTTCGGTCAAACGTTTCGCACATATAAAGAAAACACATTAAACTAACATAATAAATGTATTGTTTTCTGTAATTTTCAATTCTGAGTAACTTTTAACCAATAGTAATTCAATTAATTCAATTAATTTTCTTGAAGTTTACAATTTTTTCATATAAAGCATAAAAAATACATCTTTGTGAAACACTTTTTTTCTAAAATGTTTATCTTAATGAAATAGAGGAAGTATAATTTTACAACTATAGTCCGAGCAATATAGTTTTTAACATGTCTATTATATAAAAAAAAAGGTCTACTTGAAATGCATATATATATATATATATATATATATCTTTTAATTTTTCTTTTCTTTAAAGACTCTTCATTAACCAATCACACACATTCAAAACATATACAAATATACAATAGATGTTATGCATGTTAGTATTTTTAAAACTACAAACCTAGTATATATATACGCTTACTTGAAATCAATACAAAACATATAAAAATGTTATAAATCCGAACGTGCAGTCAAAATAAACGTACGTTCCAATATGAATGATCAAAAACATTACCGTAAGAAACTGAACCAATCAACATTAATTTGAGAAATGAACCAAACCGTAAATTTAATCCATCCAATATCCGTTTTGAATATGTAACTTTGCAGACTTTGACTCTTAGATCATGAACACATCAACGACCAAACGTATTACAGCATCGGTCTTGTTTCTGTTGTCTCGCATAATCTAGAGCTCAACAGTCAAGAACAAATCCCTTGCCAACAAAAAATAGAATGACTAACCCCCAAAAAAATTGTATTTGGCTTAATCAAGAGCCATGTTTTTCTTCATAGCTTCATAAACAATGTATGTAATGCTTGCAGCTGGAACTACTTTAAGAAGATTAGGTAACAGTCCTCTGTAGAATCCTCTCAAACCTTCACCTCTCATTGTTTTCATAAACTCTTGTCTCATTGTCGTCTCTGAACTATCCGCTTGCATTCTGACAACAGAAGAATCAAACTTGTCTTTACAATCACAGGGCAAACACAGAAAGAGAGATAAAACTTATGTTACTTTTTAGTACTCTCTTTGTTTCAAAATAATGAATGTTTTAGAGTTTTATATATTAATAAAACATATTAATTTTTAGTTACAAATGCAATATTTTTTGCGATTTTTTTATTTCTTATAATTTTAAACCAATAAGAATTCAATAAGTGAAATTAATCTTTTACCACTAATTGATATATATATTTTTTTTAAACATGTATTTTTATGAAACGGAAGGAAAGGAAGGAGTACCTTGTCCTTACAACCTGTAACGGGTAAACACATGATGCTCCAAGAGCTCCTGATGTCATTCCACAGCTCAGCTGTATCAGAGGACCCGGCTCTGCAGAATTTGGAAGTTACTTAAAGAACAATCATCTACAAAAGAACAATAAGTATCCAAGGGCTTTGATGCACTAACCAGTGTCTTGAAGAATATATGTTCTAGACAAGTCTTTAAGCGTCTCATAAGCAGCTAAATCGATTCCTGCATAAGGTATAATCCCAAGAAGAGAAGGAAAGAGACCCTTGTAGAACGCCCTAGGTCCCTCTCTCACCCATATATCCTTTGTAAGCTTCCACAGCTTCGGCGCCTTCCCACCTTCGCTCACACAAGTCTGCAGCCGAGTCTTCACAAGATCCATAGGGTAAATAGCGGTCTGAGCCACCGCGCCAGCCATTCCACCAGCCAAAAGCCTCGCGCTCGTACCGATATCACCTCCCTCTCCTCCAATCATAGGCTTCAGCATCTCGTAAGCGCAGAACTTAATGGCGCTCTCAGGAGCAACCTTCATTACATTCAAACCATTGCCTCTGAAGAAACCTCTCAACTTATCTTCTCTCCATATCTTCTTGATGGTTGGGAGGACACCTGCGTGTGCTCTCTGAACTTGCAGAACGACTTTGAGGCGGTCCAGAGGGGCGGTTGCGGTTCTGGATACGGCTCCGGCTAATCCTCCTGCGAGAAGGAGCCTGCTTCTTTTGACATGTTTGCTTATACCGTCTGGGATAACGGCTTGCTCTCCAATGTCTATCAAACACACCCTTTCCCAGTGATGGTATATGTTCTCAATGGTGGCTTCATGAGGGTATAACAAAAGGAAGTCTCTCCACTCTTCGAATGTTATGGTTCCGTTGTTGTCTTTATCAACATGCTCCACGAAACGAGCGAGTTCTTCATCATCTATTTCAATACCTACAAGAATGTAACTGTGGGGGCTTATGTAGGTTTGAGATACTCAAAACAATCAAAAGCAAAAACATTAAAATCAATGTTCAAGAAATCGGAAATTATGCATTTTATAGGGGATTATTGATTATGCAGGTGTCTAAACCGATTTTTAAAACGTGTAACTAAGCCAATTTTCTCAAAAAACATAACAAAAACTGTTTCGTTTATACCCGATTTGCCGACTAGACTAGACAGATATTTAGAGTACTAATTATAACATATTCATTGTAAACAAACTACTTCAATGAAACAGTTTTTGTTATGTTTTTCCAGAAAATTGGCTATGTAAAATCACCACTATATAACCCGATCAGTACACTATCAACATCCACAAAGGTTCCAACTTTTACATCGACACCATCACATTACCAGCCTTGACCAGAGCCTCCCAAAGCTCCTCCGGCAAAATACACCCGTTGTGAGCAACATCAATAGCCTGGAAGATCCTGTAAAGCTCGAGCTCCTTGGCGTCAATGTAACGACGAAACTCCTGGTAATCCACGCGCCCGTCTCTGTTCGCGTCGCAGACTCTGAACAAGTCCCTAGCGTACTTGTACTCTGGAGGAATCTGAAGCGAAGCTAAGCCCTTTTCGATCTGGGCGTAGTCCAAGAACCCTAGGCTCGAATTGTCGAAGAAATCGAATAGGCTCCGGATCCGAACCTCTCTCTCCTCGCTGGTCTCGCGTAGGGCCAAGAGGACGTGGTCCATCGTGACGGATGCGGGCTTCTTCATCGATTGAGATATAAAAGGAAGAGTCTTTGAGCTTTGAATATGATTCTTACGGATCGTTCATGTCTGGGGAGAGTTTTGGATAACGACGGGCCCGGTGAAGGAGGCTCCGGCGTCGTTTTGTTAATCTATCTCTTTCTCTATCTTCTTCCCCTCCTCGCCTCTGAAGCTTCCCTCTGTATATCGCGAGCAGGTTTCCCACGTGTGATTCTATACGGCACGTGCGGATTAGTCGAATTTAAACCGGTCGCGTGTGTGTGTGTGTGTGTTCGGTTTGAGTCAAACCGGTAGGTCAATTGTACGTGTATTTTGGTTTGATCATAACTCATACAGTAAGTTATAAACAGTGACTCAGATTATTTACGAGTCTCGTTCAAAATATTTATGGATTCTATTCAAAAAAATATCAAAGGTTTATTTAACGATGTAATAATAGAATAATTTTAAAAGTTTATAGCTCTATTTTATATATTTGACGTCTACTTTGAAATTATAAACTTTAAATTTAGTACTATATCTAAAAGTTTAAACTTTAAAACCATAATTTATATAACTATTTTCAAAATATTCTTAGAGGGTGTTATTGATTTCTGCATTTTAATGGATTTGTAAATTCAAACTAAATGTAGTGTTATTGGTTCTATTATTTTAAAATTCACATTCAAATCCATAGTTATTGGTTTTATGATTTTAAAATAAATTTTAGAATTATGTGTTATTCAATAATAAAGATTTGTGTATATATTTAATTTGAAACTGGATTTGATTGGATTTGTAACTATTTTTAAGAGTAAAATACAAATGATCAAATATTGGGTTTACCCTTGTTATTTTGGTTGGATTTGTTTTATATTGTTTTTTTTTCATTCTTTATAGTTTTGTGTCCCAACAAACATCAGTTGATGCATTACTTCAAATTTTATACATTGTTTTTTGCTCATGTTAAAAACATGCACTAAGCACATGTCCATACAAACATATTGTATAATGCATACGATAATGAAAAAGAGATGCAACGAGAGATGTATTCCATTTGGACGTATCCCCACCAATTGTGTGCGACCAGCTTTTGATGCTTAGCAAAATGAAAAAGAGGCAAGAGAGATGATGAATGGTGGAGAAGATGAAGTCTTCGATAAGTTCCGAGAATACTCCGATGAGATTTCTGAAAAGATGACAAGTAAATCTGTTTTATCAGAAATTTTTACTTTTGATCGGATCAAACTTCCGATAACATGGCGAAAAAATAGTTTCATCCAAAATTTCTGAGGAGATGCCGTGAAAAGTTTATTCTGACAATCCATGTTTTTGGAAGTTACAGTCGGAGGACATAATGTTTTCTTGTAGTGCTTTATTTAGGTCTAGTTACTAATCCATTGATTTATAACAATTCATTTATTTGATTTTAAAATACTCATATCAATAATTCTCAAATTTATTTATTTGATTTGAAAATCACTGGATTTATGGAAGATTTCTAAATATAAAGATAATTTATAAATCCACTAAACTACCAGAACCACTAACCCCCACTTAAATTTAGTGTTATTCTTCACGGCACGTGCGAATTAGTCCAATTTAAACCGGCCGTGTGTATTCGGTTTGAGTCAAACCGGTAGGTAAATTGTACGTGCGTATTGTGGTTTGATCATAACTCATACAGTGAGTAAGTTATAGAAAGAAAAAAAGAATGTCTGTTAGTTTTATTTGTAACGTATGAGACGGGATAAATTAATTTTAGGTGGTTCGTAATTTGGTTAGCTATGTTCTTGGATCGGTGGTTTGTTCTCCGGTTTGGAAATTGGGAAACAAGACTAACACTGAAACATTGATATATTTAGGATTGTCAACAACCGACCTTAGCTCAGTTGGTAGAGCGGGAGACTGTAGTCTTTGACAGATAATCTCTAGGTCGCTGGTTCGATTCCGGCAGGTCGGATTATTTTTTAGTTTTATTAATTTAAACGCTTTTCACTTATATTTTACCATCTCTTTTACGATATCTAATCTTGCATGTTTTTTTATCCCCTGTGGCTTAAAGTGTAGTTTCTTGTCGCTCTAATTTTGGAAAGTGAAACTTCAAAAGAATAATATGTATGCCTTTAATGACAGAATATTCGGCTTTTCTTATAAGAAAAGAAAAGTGCTTTCATCTTATAGCATGCTCTAATACTGGCTCAAGATTCACTTTCTTGATTGCTTCTTCTTTTTTTTACAGACATATTCTTTGTTCCCCATAATACCTGTTTCACAGACAAACCAAAAAGTTATGATTCTACGTGTTTCTCTTTCAATAGTTCATGCTTTCACCGACGAATATCAACAATTCTCACCGTGAATACGAAACAAATTAATGATTTTATCCCTTCTTTAAACTTTTAAAACGTGTATTAAGAAACAAAAAGTTTAAATGCGGATGCGGTTGTGAAATAAGAACTATTTGTACAGTGAGTGTGAGCAGTTGGGTAGCGATTTGTAACGAACTATTTGGGGAACTGAAGTTGGTTGCGCTGTATACAATGAGTGTGAGCAGTTGGGTAGCGATTTGTACATTGATACATGTAACATAAGTATTTTTATTTTATTTTTTGTATGATAAGTAGTATGCATGCACAGTTTGCGTACCATTGAAGTGGCCAATAAGTTTGTAAATGAAGTGGCTGAGATTTGTGAGAGCTTAGAAGGCCGCAAAGGTTGAAAGGGAGGTGCCAGGCCCGCGTGCGTGCGGATGCGACCATCCCCCACTTTCAGGTGTCGATCCACTTTCATATTCTGTCTGTCGGGATGATCGATAATAATTGTATTTATGTTTTAATAATTTGAATTATTTTGTAAGGAACGGTCGATATCTGAACTTCACATCAAAGAATTTTAGTATTAGTTTTTTCAAAAAAAAAAGAAAAAAGAATTTGAGTATTATTGGCAATACTATGACATGCATGATCGATCACTTGCCATGCCTTTGTATTACATGCCAAAAGGAAAAATGTTTTTAAAGATTGCTAAGAAAATTTAAGCAAAGAATTAATCAACAAAAATCCTGACAAATAATCAGGCTTGGGATAATCTAATATTATTAGGAGAATAGTTATCTACTAGAGAGTGATCAATAGTTTTTTTTAACTACAATTTTTCTATATACAATTTTATAGGGATATCTAAGACAAAACCGGCACTGAAATTGTGAAGTCTTTCTGAAAAATTAATAATGATTTTATTAAAATCTTTTTAAATTTTTTTGAAGTTTTATTTATATTAACTCGAAAAATATTACGAACTTAAAACTAATATTTCATTTGACTATATCTAAGACCGGTTCTAAATCTTTTTTTTTCCACCTGATATTATTATTCATAAAAAAGTACAGAAGCCCAAACCCAACCAAAAAAAAAAATCTATAGATAGGACTCCAAACACAAACATCCAAAACAAAATTAAACCTAAAAGCCCACGTACAAGACCGGTTCTAAATCTAAGAACAATAGGTTACAAAAAAAAAAAAAAAATCTAAGAACAATTTTGTGTAGAGAAACGGTTTTGTGTAACTCAGCGCCACATCCCACGTGTCAATATTTAAATACTTAAGATAATATAATGCCTTTGAAGTTCCACGAATGTGTCGAAAGTACAAATTTTTGTTGGCGGCTGAGATTCATATACCAACAAGAAACACGAATACATCAACAGAAAGGTTCCAAAGAGTGAGAGACAAAAGAAAGAGGAGACAACGCGATGGTCGGAAGGTATTTTAAAATAACGAAATTCATGATCATAACCATCATTTCAATTGATATATGAAAGACGAGGCCCTAAATTACAAAACGAAATCATTTTTTTCCATCTGAAACACATGTACAATATTGAATCTAACTCGAAATGGTAACGACTTGCTTTTGATTATATGTGTACTACATTTATGAATCTACATTACAAGTTGCCTATATCATTGTGACATTGTACTGTGTATACCATAATAACGTTTATTAATGTGTAAATTTTTTTTTGATAAAAACTGTGTAAAAAATTTAATAAAATAAAAGACGAGAGAAATTAAAATTATTAAGAGGGATAAGAAAACATGGGTCAAAGGGAGTCAACCACTTTGGATTGACAAAATCAATGACTTAAAACAAACATTTGGGGATCGTTTGTCTTGGTCAAATTTTCATTGTTGTTACTTGTAGTCCCAGTACCTTAAAAAAACTGTCTTGTCAGAGTCTCATTATACGGGCTATGACAGAAAAATCAACTACGTTTGGGACCTTGACTATATTGGAAATACATTCTAACTGCCGTGGACGGTGTTATTGGATAATAGACGTGATTTTATATAGTTTTGATCACCTACGTGGTTACGTTACGTTAGACACTCCAAAAAATATATCCATTAGCATCATCTACTGAGACTCAAACCACTGAATAATATGTATGTAAGTATGTGATTATTTGAGATATTATTCATAACATTTAAGGGTGACATTTTTGTATATAGCTAGTAAAGTAAACCCAAGTCGAAGAGTTGGTAACAAAGAACCTGAAAACTCTTGAAAGAAGAAATAAACAAAATGATCACAAACAACACACGCATAGTGAAAAAAGTACAAAAAAAAAACTCAAGGAACATATGATCTCCTCATAACAAAGTCACCCGAAATCCCTTAGAGAATAATTAATGGGGAGTTCTTAAGGTGAGGTTCTTAGCGGAATATAAGAACCTGTCTCTTAACTTTTAACTAAAAAAGCTAAGAACCGGCTCTTAAATAAGATAGAACTCCACCTTAGGAACCTCCCATTAATCATGCTCTTAATTATTTATATGAAGATGATCTCAAAAACCCGAATAAGGAGAAGAATCCCCAAAATGCAAAAATCTGGTATAATCTTCTTGTTGCCTTGAAGATCCACCGGAAGATGAAGAAGTTGTAGTAGATAATGTCTGATGATTATACATTAAGCCTCCGGTTTCCCCACCTGCCATACTATAGCTTAATGCATCGTTACTATTTCCTCCTTGCTGAAGATATTGGTTATAGTAGTATTGGTTATCATATGGTATGGTTTGTGGATTTGAGTAGTAAAGTTGATGATTAGAAGAGTTATAGTCTGGTAGACCAGTAATAGTACTATTACTGTTACTTGCTAGTTGAGCTCTCTCAGGGAAGTTAAGTTTGGCTTTGCTTCCTTTGAACTTAAGAGCTGCTTCATCATAAGCTATGGCAGCAGCTTCAGCTGTTTCAAATGTCCCAAGCCACACGCGTGCTGCCTTTTGTGGATCCCTGATTTCAGCAGCCCATTTTCCCCATGGTCGTTGCCTTACCCCTCTATAATGTCTCTTCTTCAAGTCTCCTTCATACAATCAAAAAGTGGAAAATAATTAATATATCATCATAAACTATCTGTTACTTGCAATATATGCTAGCAAATCTAGCTTTATGTGCATATACCCAATCCTTTTTATTTATACCTTGGTCTTGTTTAGGAGAAATAGGTTGGGTAGAATCTTGTTGATTATACTCATCAGGGTGATGTTGATTATCATCATGAGTACTACTGCTTTGGTTTCCAATGACTTGAGTCAAGGCTGAGACCATGGCACGTGTGTCGTATTGGGAACGGTCCGAGAAGAAAGGAAATATGTTCTCCTCATCTTCAGTTTCCTTCTTTTCTGATTCACCGGCTCGAGAAGGCCTCTTCCCATAATTCCTCTGATTCGCCATCTTTTCAGATTTGACTTAAATTATAGTGTTTTAGAAACAAAGAAGAAGAAGGAAAGTGGAAGAAAGATAATACTTAGGGTTTTGTAGTGAGCGCAATTGTAAAGGTATTTATAGAAGGATTTTTGTCTGTGTGAACATTATACAGACAAAAACAAAAACACAAAAACAAAAACGTAAAGCTGAAGTTTTGCATATGCTTTGGAAATTTATTTAGTTTTCTACCTATCTTAATATTCGAGACACATAAATCATGCACTTACATTAGTGTACTTGTTAAAACAGTTGAAACGCGTGAAAAAAAACTTTTGATTTGCTTATAGCAGACAATGCAATGCGTACGTGTGAATCTGAACAAAGATTAGTGCAAAGCTCTACAGAAGAATTAAAAACATATGAACGCAATAAAAAAGGATCCAAAAGGGCAAAAAGAGAGGAAATAAAGAAGGAAAATGCATGCATGTACATATTCTTTACTGGTTTCTTTTCGGGAACTCATGCATGGAATCGAGGACGAAGACAAAAATAACAAAAAGTTCTATTTTTTTGAAGGTTTGGTTTTAAATACAAAGATAATACATATATGTGTGTGTAAACTATACCGAGATATTCTCTGAGAAATAAGAATCAATAAAATTGTTAATTAATTAATTAAATAAAAATAAAAGAGTTACGGACGTGTGAGTGGGATTTTTTTTCTGAAGTAGAATATTCTTTTTTGTTTCTTTTTTTTTTGGACAACATTCTTTTTTTGTTTCCTAAAAATAATTTGGATAGAGACTGAAAAAGAAAAGTAGTTACATGTCCAAGAGATGTGTACACACGGATCACTAACTTAAAAAGAAAACGTGTGAACTGAACATTTGTTTTGGAGTCTATTATTTATTACAAGTAGATATACGAAGATGCCTTCTAGTTTCATCTATAGCTTGGAATGATAGTTCAGTTTATACTGTATGTATAATTATGTGGAAGCTTGATCCAGTGATCATCTAAACGGTTTTTATAAGTGCAAGTGAGAAAGTAAAGCAGATTATTACAATTTGTGAGTTCAAACATGGGCGGACCGAGGTGTGGAGAGGGTGTGGCATGTGCCACATGCTACATAATATAAGTCTCTAGTGACGTGAACAAACACATTATCGTGTATCTCTTATGGTTCTAACGATTAAGTGGTGCCAAACCCTCTCCCAGTTCGAACCTACCAAGCGTTTTCTCAAAATTTGTTTCTACACTTTTAATCACCTTTCTCTTTTTCTTTCATTTTGCTACCTACAATTATTTTACTTTCTTTCACAATTGTTTTCTTTTCTTTCCTTTCTCTAATGTAACTTTTTACAAAATAGACAACTCTCTCTCCTCTCTGACCTCTCTCTCCTCTCTCTCTCGGCTTCCAAAACTAGATTTGATACGCTTCAAGGCCCTGCTTGTATACAGACGGCCATGGGCTTACCTTCTTCTCTTTTCTTGTTCTCCTTTGTCGTGGCTTCGTGGTCTTTCCTGTTTCCGTCGACATATTTGCAGATCTGGGCTTCCCTTTGCTCTGGGAGATTTCTCCGCGCAAGGAGATAAGATTCCGGCGGCGTCGTGGCTGTTCTGGCTTCGCGGTGAGGCGGTTGTGCAGTGGTCCGAGGTAATGGTCGGTTCTTTGGGTTCAGGTTGACCGGATTTTCTCCGTTACGATTTTCCGGTGTTTGCTGTTCGGGTGGGGGAGATTTGGCTTGTACGGCCTTATATCTTGTCGGAGGATCTCTTCCGGTTAGTTAGGTGGTCAAGTGGCTCCAGTGAGTGGTGCTTCGGGTATGGCGGTGCTGTATCGTTGCATTTCTTCTGTGGAAGCAGGTGAGCTCCGGAGGATTTTGCTACCACGGAGGCGGCCGTTGAGTTCTCGTACGCAGGCTGGTGATGGTATTTGGCTCAATTGGTCCGTGATAGTGCTGTCAGGGTTTCAAAGGGTGTCGTCTATGGCATCTGGATGGTCCCTCTCCGTGCTTCCTCTCTTCAAAGCTCCTCTGCTCGGCCCTCCTCCGTTTTGCTCCGATTGAAGGCCGAAGATTTCGTCTGGAGCTGTGCCTCTGTTCTTTCTTGCTGCTCTGTCTCTGTTTGGCGCCAGAGATGGTTCTTTCAGCTTAGAGTGTTGTTTCCTTCGGTTCTCGAAGGCTTCAGGTGATGTGGCGGCTCTCGGTTGCGCAGTCGTTGGTCGCTACTGTGGCACACTTGGTTATGCTCACATCCCAACATTGCATAAGATCACTTGAACTTGTGTGGTGGTGCAGCATTTCTGCTCTTTGCAGGTCTTGAGGCTTCGGGTTGGTGCTAGGCGGTGGATACAATCCCGCTTTCTTGGACGGGTTCAGTTCTCGTGGCTGTTCCGTCTCAAATAAATGCTCGGTTCGTCGATGCGGGTGCTTGGCCTCTGGCGTGGCTACTGATTATGATGGTGGACGCTTTGATGTCTACCGTGAGCTGTTCTTGGTCGGGCCATATCTTTAAGAGCAGATCATCGGGGAGGCCAAAATTACCGGGTTCTGACTCTCGGTTTAACTGGCCCTTCCTTTTGCGGCAAGCGGTAAGTGCGGATTAGCTGAGGCTTCTGGTTTGGAGCTTGTGCTTGTTGTGTCTGTTCCGGCTTAGGTTAGATCGAGTAGTTGTTTAAGCTTTATTTTATTTCGTCCGCTTCTTGTTCCCATTGTAATTCTGTCAAAAATTTGAAAAGTTGGTAATAATATCTTAACATTTTTACCAAAATTTTTTTTTTTACAAAATAAAAATATAATTTATTTAAATTTTACTCTAAAAGTTATTTTACTAATATTTTCAGTACTTAGAATAAAATCAATAAATAAACAAACTAAAATGAATAAATAATTTTTTTGTAATAAAAATATTATGCTCTATTTATAATTTTATAATATTATTTAAAATGGAATATTAAAATTATAAAATTATTTATTTCTTTTAATATGATCTATTTTCTGAAATTTATAAATGTAATATTTTAGTGATTAATGTATTTAAAATATAATTTAATGAAATAAATTATATTTGATATTTTAATAAATACATATATATATATAAATTATGCCACATGTCAAACTAATTTCTAGTTCCGCCCCTGATCATGGCGTAAGTCATGTAAAATCATATGTATGACGTACGAGTAAGACTATCCATAAACTGATAAATATACTCGTCTTTTTTGTGAAAGATAATTAAATCATTAGTAATGAAACCTAGACGCGTATTAAATTGACTGTAAGATATTTAAGTTTAACAAACGCATCCGTCACGTGAGGATAGTTACTACAGGAGAATTGGGCTACTAATTTATTTGCTCCAAAAGGAATTGGGGATTGGTTGATGAAATGGTCATAGATTACTTAAAGATAATTTTGTTAACATAAGTACGTATTATTAATCTAAGAACATTTTTAATGTGTTACTATATCTTTTATTTCAAAATAAAGTAAATTTAAAATAGTTAATTAAGTTTTATTCTATTCCTAATTTAAAGTTAAAAATGGAATGATGAAAAAATAAGATTACTCCAAAATGGAGTAAATCCATTTTTAATTTCCTTTTAGAGTTGGAAATAAAATAGAATTAAAATATATTTTACTACAAATGAGTTTTAGAATATAAAATGGAATAGAGTTGAAATTGTTGTGACCGAGGGTTTACATAAGTTGCCAACCAAAATTGAAAGAAACACTAGAAAACAACAAGAATAAGAAAAGCATTGCCCTCAAGGGTAAAATGATATGACTTCGGTATATAACGAATTTACCAAAAACTTAATATTTTCGTAGGGGTTAACACATAGATTTTGAGAAAATATCAAAAAATTTGACATTATTTTTTTAATGCATAGTTGCATCATGCACTAACATATGATGATGTTTAAAGAGGTTCGGAGCCTTTGTTATCTCCATTTTTCAAGAAAATAGCGATTTTACAGTGGTTATTCCACCTATTTAAGGGGTATTATGAAGTTTTACTAAATTAATTGATTAACAAATTATAACGATTCTCATATTCCATGAAAGAGAGTTTAACATACATTTACATATATATGGCAATTAATGATTATGAATAATAAAGATTTGATAACAATTTTTGCATCCTTCTTCATTTTGTTTAATTTTATATTATTAAAAAATAAACAATCACATTAACCATATAATAAAAAAATTAGATTTTTTCTTATATGTTATATTTTGAATTTTTTAAAATGGCTTTAAATTACAAAAATGAGGAAACCTTATATGTTATTTTTTTAAATGATTTTAAAATACAAAAATGAGGACACCTTATATGTTATATTTTTCTTATATGTTAGATTTTTTCTTATATGTTATATTTTGAATTTTTTAAAATGACTTTAAATTACAAAAATGTAAGTTTTCCTTAAGTATACGACTAAAAATATTAAAATGACATGTATCAATTCGATGGTTGATTTGAAAGCTTTCAAAACCATATGGAAGACAAAAGTCAAAATAATTCAACGGTGAAAACAATACTGTTCACTTTTTCAAGAATGTGTTTGATGGAAAAAATAAGGTTTTATGTCATAATGTGTTTAATGTCCAATCCGATCAACCTATGATGTATTAATTAAGATTTTGTTCTATTATTTTTAATAAAAATTGATCCGATCCATCAGAAAGAAATTATATAATAACAACAAAAAATATTATATATATATAAATAAAATGATAAAATATATAAAAGAAACTATTGATAATATATACAAATAAACTCACTCTGCGCAAGGCGCAGGTCTTATCCTAGTACATTAATACAAAGGTAGAATGTGGTTAGAAATTTTAAAACAACACTAAATATTATAGTCTTCAGTATATAAAGAATATACGAAAAACTTAATATTTTCGTAGGGGTTGTTAACACATAGATTTTGAGAAAATTTCAAAAAAATTGACATTATTGTTTTAATGCATAGTTGCATCATGCACTAACATATGATGATGTTTAAATAGGTTTGGAGCTTTTGTTGTCTCCGCTTTTCATGAAAATAGCGATTCTATAGTGGTTATTCCACCTATTTAGGAAGTGTTATGAAGTTTTACTAAATTAATTGATAAAAAAAATTATAACGATTCCCATATACCATAAAAGAGAGTTTAACATACATTAATACAAAGGTAGAATGTGGTTAGAAATTTTAAAACAACACTAAATATTATAGTCTTCAGTATATAAAGAATATACGAAAAACTCAATATTTTCGTAGGGGACACATAGATTTTGAGAAAATTTCAAAAAATTGACATAATTATTTTAATGCATAGTTGAATCCTGCACTAACATATGATGATTTTTATAGAGGTTTGGAGCCTTTGTTATCTCCATTTTTCAAGAAAATAGCGATTCTATAGTGGTTATTCCACCTATTTAGGAAGTGTTATGAAGTTGTACTAAATTAATTAATAAAAAATTTATAACGATTCCCATATACCATGAAAGAGAGTTTAACATACATTAATACAAAGGTAGAATGTGGTTAGAAATTTTAAAACAACACTAAATATTATAGTCTTCAGTATATAAAGAATATACGAAAAACTCAATACATAGATTTTGAGAAAATTTCAAAAAAATTGACATTATTGTTTTAATGCATAGTTGAATCCTGCACTAACATATGATGATGTTTAAAGAGGTTTGGAGTCTTTGTTATCTCTATTTTTAAAGAAAATAGCGATTGTATAGTGGTTATTCCACCTATTTAGGGAGTGTTATGAAGTTTTACCAAATTAATTGATAAACAAATTATAACGATTCTCATATACCATGAAAGAGAATTTAACATACATTAATACAAAGGTAGAATGTGGTTAGAAATTTTAAAACAATACTAAAAAGTTTAGGCTTCAGTATATAGAGCGTTTAACGTAAAACTCAATATTTCGTATGGTTTATGCATAGATTTTGAATTTTTTTAAAAATATAACAAATTGTTTCAATGCATAGTTGCATCCTAAACTAAAATATGATGATGGTCAAAGAGGCTTGGAACCTTTGTTGTCTATGTTTCTATAGAAAATAGCGATTTTTTTAAAGGTATGTCCACTTATTAAGGGATTACATGAAGTTTTACAAAATTAATTGATATAAAATTAGAAAGATGCCCGTGTACAATGAATTTGAGTTTAAATAACATTAATACAAATTTAGAATGTGGTTACAAATTTTAAAATAATGCTAAAGATTATAGGCTTCAGTATAAAAAGAATTTACCAAAAACTCAATATTTTCGTAGGGGTTAGCACATAGATTTTGAGAAAATTTCAAACAAATTTGACATTATTGTTTTAATGCATAGTTGCATCATGCACTAACATATGATGATGTTTAAAGAGGTTTGGTGCCTTTGCTGTCTCCGTTTTTCAAGAAAATAGCGATCTATAGTGGTTATTCCACCTATTTAGGGAGTGTTATGAATTTTCACTAAATTAATTGATAAAAAATTATAAAGATTCTCATATACCATGAAAGAGAGTTAATTATACATTAATACAAATCTAGAATGTGGTTAGAAATTTTAAAACCACACTAAAAAGTTTAGGCTTCAAGATATAGAGCGTTTAACGTAAAACTCAATATTTTCGTATGGGTTTATACATAGATTTTGAAAAATTCAAAAACATAACAATATTGTTTCAATGCATAGTTGCATCCTAAACTAACATATGTATATGGTCAAAGAGGCTTGGAACCTTTGTTGTCTATGTTTCTCTAGAAAATAGCGATTTTATAAAGGTAAGTCCACTTATTTAGGGATTACATGAAGTTTTACAAAATTAATTGATATAAAATTAGAAAGATGCCCGTGTACAATGAATTTGAGTTTAAATAACATTAATACAAATTTAGAATGTGGTTACAAATTTTAAAATAATGCTAAAGATTATAGGCTTCAGTATAAAAAGAATTTACCAAAAACTCAATATTTTCGTAGGGGTTAGCACATAGATTTTGAGAAAATTTCAAACAAATTTGACATTATTGTTTTAATGCATAGTTGCATCATGCACTAACATATGATGATGTTTAAAGAGGTTTGGTGCCTTTGCTGTCTCCGTTTTTCAAGAAAATAGCGATCTATAGTGGTTATTCCACCTATTTAGGGAGTGTTATGAATTTTCACTAAATTAATTGATAAAAAATTATAAAGATTCTCATATACCATGAAAGAGAGTTAATTATACATTAATACAAATCTAGAATGTGGTTAGAAATTTTAAAACCACACTAAAAAGTTTATGCGATTGTATATAGAGCGTTTAACGTAAAACTCAATATTTCGTATGGGTTTATACATAGATTTTGAAAAAAATCAAAAATATAACAATTTTGTTTCAATGCAAAGTTGCATCCTAAACTAACATATGTATATGGTCAAAGAGGCTTGGAACCTTTGTTGTCAATGTTTCTCTAGAAAATAGCGATTTTATAACGGTAAGTCAACTTATTTAGGGATTACATGAAGTTATACAAAATTAATTGATATAAAATTAAAAAGATGCCGATGTACCATGAAAAAGAGTTTAAATAACATTAGTGCAAATTTAGAATGCGGGTACAAATTTTAAAACAACGCTAAAGATTATAGGCTTCAGTACAAAAAGCATTTACCAAAAACTCAATATTTTCGTAGGGGGGTTAACACATAGATTTTGAGAAAATTTCAAAAAAATTGACATTATTGTTTTAATGCATAGTTGCATCATGCACTAACATATGATGATGTTTAAAGAGGTTTGGTGCCATTGTTGTCTCCGTTTTTCAAGAAAATAGCGATTCTATAGTGGTTATTCCACCTATTTAGGAAGTGTTACGAAGTTTTACTAAATTAATTGATAAAAAAATTATAACGATTACCATATACCATGAAAGAGAGTTTAACATACATTAATACAAAGGTAGAATGTGGTTATAAATTTTAAAACAACACTAAATATTATAGTCTTCAGTATATAAAGAATATACGAAAAACTCAATATTTTCGTAGGGGACACATAGATTTTGAGAAAATTTCAAAAAAATTGACATTATTGTTTTAATGCATAGTTGAATCCTTCACTAACATATGATGATGTTTAAAGAGGTTTGGAGCCTTTGTTATCTCCATTTTTCAAGAAAATAGCGATTCTATAGTGGTTATTCCACCTATTTAGGAGGTGTTATGAAGTTTTACTAAATTAATTGATAAAAAATTTATAACGATTCCCATATACCATGAAAGAGAGTTTAACATACATTAATACAAATGTAGAATGTGGTTAGAAATTTTTAAAAAATACAAAAAAGTTTAGGCTTCAGTATATACAGCGTTTAACGTAAAACTCAATATTTTGTATGGGTTTATACATAGATTTTGAATTTTTTTAAAAATATAACAATATTGTTTCAATGCATAGTTGCATCCTAAACTAACATATGATGATGGTCAAAGAGGCTTGGAACCTTTGTTGTCTATGTTTCTCTAGAAAATAGCGATTTTTTAATGGTAAGTCCACTTATTAAGGGATTACATGAAGTTTTACAAAATTAATTGATATAAAATTAGAAAGATGCCCGTGTACAATGAATTTGAGTTTAAATAACATTAATACAAATTTTGAATGTGGTTACAAATTTTAAAATAATGCTAAAGATTATACGCTTCAGTATAAAAAGAATTTACCAAAAACTCAATATTTTCGTAGGGGTTGTTGGCACATAATTTTGAGAAAATTTCAAAAAATTTGACATTATTGTTTTAATGCATAGTTGCATCATGCACTAACATATGATGATGTTTAAAGAGGTTTGGTGCCTTTGTTGTCTCCGTTTTTCAAGAAAATAGCGATCTATAGTGGTTATTCCACCTATTTAGGGAGTGTTATGAATTTTCACTAAATTAATTGATAAAAAATTATAACGATTCCCATATACCATGAAAGAGAGTTAAATATACATTAATACAAATCTAGAATGTGGTTAGAAATTTTAAAACCACACTAAAAAGTTTAGGCGTCAGTATATAGATCGTTTAACGTAAAAGTCAATATTTCGTTAGGGTTTATACATAGATTTTGAAAAAAAAATAAAAAATATAACAATTTTGTTTCAATGCAAAGTTGCATCCTAAACTAACATATGTATATGGTCAAAGAGGCTTGGAACCTTTGTTGTCAATGTTTCTCTAGAAAATAGCGATTTTATAACGGTAAGTCCACTTATTTAGGGATTACATGAAGTTATACAAAATTAATTGATATAAAATTAAAATGATGCCGATGTACCATGAAAAAGAGTTTAAATAACATTAGTGCAAATTTAGAATGTGAGTACAAATTTTAAAACAACGCTAAAGATTATAGGCTTCAGTACAAAAAGCATTTACCAAAAACTCAATATTTTCGTAGGGGGGTTAACACATAGATTTTGAGAAAATTTCAAAAAAATTGACATTATTGTTTTAATGCATAGTTGCATCATGCACTAACATATGATGATGTTTAAAGAGGTTTGGAGCCTTTGTTGTCTCCGTTTTTCAAGAAAATAGCGATTCTATAGTGGTTATTCCACCTATTTAGGAAGTGTTATGAAGTTTTACTAAATTAATTGATAAAAAAATTATAACGATTCCCATATACCATGAAAGAGAGTTTAACATACATTAATACAAAGGTAGAATGTGGTTAGAAATTTTAAAACAACACTAAATATTATAGTCTTCAGTATATAAAGAATATACGAAAAACTCAATATTTTCGTAGGGGTTAACACATAGATTTTGAGAAAATTTCAAAAAATTGACATTATTGTTTTAATGCATAGTTGAATCCTGCACTAACATATGATGATGTTTAAAGAGGTTTGCAGCCTTTGTTATCTCCATTTTTCCAGAAAATAGCGATTCTATAGTGGTTATTCCACTTATTTAGGAGTGTTATGAAGTTTTACTAAATTAATTGATAAAAAATTATAACGATTCTCATATACCATGAAAGAGAGTTTAACATACATTAATACAAAGGTAGAATGTGGTTAGAAATTTTAAAACAATACTAAAAGTTTAGGCTTCAAGATAAAAAGAATTTACCAAAACTCAATATTTTAGTATGGGTTTATACATAGATTTTGAAATTTTTAAAAATATAACAATATTGGTTCAATGCATAGTTGCATCCTAAACTAACATATGATGATGGTCAAAGAGGCTTGGAACCTTTGTTGTCTATGTTTCTCTAGAAAATAGCGATTTTTAAAGGTATGTCCACTTATTAAGGGATTACATGAAGTTTTACAAAATTAATTGATATAAAATTAGAAAGATGCCCGTGTACAATGAATTTGAGTTTAAATAACATTAATACAAATTTAGAATGTGGTTACAAATTTTAAAATAATGCTAAAGATTATAGGCTTCAAGATATAAAGAATATACGAAAAACTCAATATTTTCGTAGGGGTTAGCACATAGATTTTGAGAAAATTTCAAAAAAATTGACATTATTGTTTTAATGCATAGTTGCATCATGCACTAACATATGATGATGTTTAAAGAGGTTTGGTGCCTTTGTTGTCTCCGTTTTTCAAGAAAATAGCGATCTATAGTGGTTATTCCACCTATTTAGGGAGTGTTATGAATTTTCACTAAATTAATTGATAAAAATTATAACGATTCCCATATACCATGAAAGAGAGTTAAATATACATTAATACAAATCTAGAATGTGGTTAGAAATTTTAAAACCACACTAAAAAGTTTAGGCTTCAGTATATAGAGCGTTTAGCGTAAAACTCAATATTTTCGTAGGGGTTAACACATAGATTTTGAAAAAAATAAAAATATAACAATTTTGTTTCAATGCAAAGTTGCATCCTAAACTAACATATGTATATGGTCAAAGAGGCTTGGAACCTTTGTTGTCAATGTTTCTCTACAAAATAGTGATTTTATAACGGTAAGTCCACTTATTTAGGGATTACATGAAGTTATACAAAATTAATTGATATAAAATTAAAATGATGCCGATGTACCATGAAAAAGAGTTTAAATAACATTAGTGCAAATTTAGAATGTGAGTACAAATTTTAAAACAACGCTAAAGATTATAGGCTTCAGTACAAAAAGCATTTACCAAAAACTCAATATTTTCGTAGGGGGGTTAACACATAGATTTTGAGAAAGTTTCAAAAAATTTGACATTACTTTTTAATGCATAGTTGCATCATGTACTAACATATGATGATGTTCAAAGAGGTTTGGAGCCTTTGTTGTCTCCGTTCTTGAAGAAAATAGCAATTCTATAGTGGTTATTCCACCTATTTAGGAAGTGTTATGAAGTTTTACTAAATTAATTGATAAAAAAAGATAACGATTCCCATATACCATGAAAGAGAGTTTAACATACATTAATACAAAGGTAGAATCTGGTTAGAAATTTTAAAACAACACTAGATATTATAGTCTTCAGTATATAAAGAATATACGAAAAACTCAATATTTTCGTAGGGGGTGGTTATCACATAGATTTTGTGAAAATTTCAAAAAAAAATTGACATTATTGGTTTAATGCATAGATGAATCCTGCACTAACATATGATGATGTTTAAAGAGGTTTGCAGCCTTTGTTATCTCCATTTTTCCAGAAAATAGCGATTCTATAGTGGTTATTCCACTTATTTAGGGAGTGTTATGAAGTTTTACTAAATTAATTGATAAAAAAATTATAACGATTCTCATATACCATGAAAGAGAGTTTAACATACATTAATACAAAGGTAGAATGTGGTTAGAAATTTTAAAACAATACTAAAAAGTTTAGGCTTCAGTATATAGAGCGTTTAACGTAAAACTCAATATTTCGTATGGGTTTATACATAGATTTTGAAATTTTTTAAAAATATAACAATATTGGTTCAATGCATAGTTGCATCCTAAACTAACATATGTATATGGTCAAAGAGGCTTGGAACCTTTGTTGTCTATGTTTCTCTAGAAAATAGCGATTTTTAAGCGTAAGTCCACTTATTTAGGAGTGTTATGAAGTTTTACTAAATTAATTGATATAAAATTAAAAAATATAACAATATTGGTTCAATGCATAGTTGCATCCTAAACTAACATATGATGATGATCAAAGAGGCTTGGAACCTTTGTTGTCTATGTTTCTCTAAAAAATAGCGATTTTTTAAACGTAAGTCCACTTATTTAGGGATTACATGAAGTTTTACAAAATTAATTGATATAAAATTAGAAAGATGCCCGTGTACCGTGAATGAGAGTTTAAATAACATTAATACAAATTTAGAATTTGGTTACAAATTTTAAAATAATGCTAAAGATTATAGGCTTCAGTATAAAAGAATTTACCAAAACTCAATATTTTCGTAGGGGTTAACACATAGATTTTGAGAAAATTTCAAAAAATTGACATTATTGGTTTAATGCATAGTTGAATCATGCACTAACATATGATGATGTTTAAAGAGGTTTGGAGCCCTTGTTATCTCCATTTTTCAAGAAAATAGCGATTATAGTGGTTATTCCACCTATTTAGGAAGTGTTATGAAGTTTTACTAAATTAATTGTTAAAAAATTATAACGATTCCCATATACCATGAAAGAGAGTTAAATATACATTAATACAAAGAAAGAATGTGGTTAGAAATTTTAAAACAACACTAAATATTATAGTCTTCAGTATATAAAGAATATCTGAAAAACTCAATATTTTCGTAGGGTTAACACATAGATTTTGAGAAAATTTCAAAAAATTGACATTATTGTTTTAATGCATAGTTGAATCCTGCACTAACATATGATGATGTTTAAAGAGGTTTGGAGCCTTTGTTATCTCCATTTTCAAGAAAATAGCGATTCTATAGTGGTTATTCCACTATTTAGGAAGTGTTATGAAGTTTTACTAAATTAATTGATAAAAAATTATAACGATTCTCATATACCATGAAAGAGAGTTTAACATACATTAATACAAAGGTAGAATGTGGTTACAAATTTTAAAACAATACTAAAAGTTTAGGCTTCAGTATAAAAAGAATTTACCAAAACTCAATATTTAGTATGGGTTTATACATAGATTTTGAATTTTTAAAAATATAACAATATTGTTTCAATGCATAGTTGCATCCTAAACTAACATATGATGATGTTCAAAGAGGCTTGGAACCTTTGTTGTCTATGTTTCTCTAGAAAATAGCGATTTTTAAAGGTAAGTCCACTTATTTAGGGATTACATGAAGTTTTACAAAATTAATTGATATAAAATTAGAAAGATGCCCGTGTACCATGAATGAGAGTTTAAATAACATTAATACAAATTTAGAATTTGGTTACAAATTTTAAAATAATGCTAAAGATTATAGGCTTCAGTATAAAAAGAATTTACCAAAAACTCAATATTTTTGTAGGGGTAGCACATAGATTTTGAGAAAATTTCAAAAATTGACATTATTGTTTTAATGCATAGTTGCATCATGCACTAACATATGATGATGGTCAAAGAGGCTTGGAACCTTTGTTGTCTATGTTTCTCTAGAAAATAGCGATTCTATAGTGGTTATTCCACCTATTTAGGGAGTGTTATGAAGTTTTACTAAATTAATTGATAAAAAAATTATAACGATTCTCATATACCATGAAAGAGAGTTTAACATACATTAATACAAAGGTAGAATGTGGTTAGAAATTTTAAAACAATACTAAAAGTTTAGGCTTCAGTATAAAAAGAATTTACCAAAACTCAATATTTAGTATGGGTTTATACATAGATTTTGAAAAATTTAAAAATATAACAATATTGTTTCAATGCAAAGTTGCATCCTAAACTAACATATGATGATGGTCAAAGAGGCTTGGAACCTTTGTTGTCTATGTTTCTCTAGAAAATAGCGATTTTTAAAGGTAAGTCCACTTATTAAGGGATTACATGAAGTTTTACAAAATTAATTGATATAAAATTAGAAAGATGCCCGTGTACCATGAATGAGAGTTTAAATAACATTAATACAAATTTAGAATGTGGTTACAAATTTTAAAATAATGCTAAAGATTATAGGCTTCAGTATAAAAAGAATTTACCAAAAACTCAATATTTTCGTAGGGGTTAACACATAGATTTTGAGAAAATTTCAAAAAAATTGACATTATTGTTTTAATGCATAGTTGAATCCTGCACTAACATATGATGATGTTTAAAGAGGTTTGGAGCCTTTGTTATCTCCATTTTTCAAGAAAATTGCGATTCTATAGTGGTTATTCCACCTATTTAGAAGTGTTATGAAGTTTTACTAAATTAATTGTTAGAAAAATTATAACGATTCCCATATACCATGAAAGAGAGTTAAATATACATTAATACAAAGGAAGAATGTGGTTAGAAATTTTAAAACAACACTAAATATTATAGTCTTCAGTATATAAAGAATATCTGAAAACTCAATATTTTCGTAGGGGTTAACACATAGATTTTGAAAAATTCAAAAAATTGACATTATTGTTTTAATGCATAGTTGAATCCTGCACTAACATATGATGATGTTTAAAGAGGTTTGGAGCCTTTGTTATCTCCATTTTTCAAGAAAATAGCGATTCTATAGTGGTTATTCCACCTATTTAGGAAGTGTTATGAATTTTACTAAATTAATTGTTAGAAAAATTATAACGATTCCCATATACCATGAAAGAGAGTTTAACATACATTAATACAAAGGTAGAATGTGGTTAGAAATTTTAAAACAACACTAAATATTATAGTCTTCAGTATATAAAGAATATCTGAAAAACTCAACACTTAGATTTTGAGAAAATTTCAAAAAATTGACATTATTGTTTTAATGCATAGTTGAATCCTTCACTAACATATGATGATGTTTAAAGAGGTTTGGAGTCTTTGTTATCTCCATTTTTAAAGAAAATAGTGATTGTATAGTGGTTATTCCACCTATTTAGGGAGTGTTATGAAGTTTTACTAAATTAATTGATAAACAAATTATAACGATTCTCATATACCATGAAAGAGAATTTAACATACATTAATACAAAGGTAGAATGTGGTTAGAAATTTTAAAACAATACTAAAAAGTTTAGGCTTCAGTATATAGAGCGTTTAACGTAAAACTCAATATTTCGTATGGGTTTATGCATAGATTTTGAAAAAATTTAAAAATATAACAAATTGTTTCAATGCATAGTTGCATCCTAAACTAAAATATGATGACGGTCAAAGAGGCTTGGAACCCTTGTTGTCTATGTTTCTATAGAAAATAGCGATTTTTAAAGGTATGTCCACTTATTAAGGGATTACATGAAGTTTTACAAAATTAATTGATATAAAATTAGAAAGATGCCGTGTACCATGAATGAGAGTTTAAATAACATTAATACAAATTTAGAATGTGGTTACAAATTTTAAAATAATGCTAAAGATTATAGGCTTCAGTATAAAAAGAATTTACCAAAACTCAATATTTTCAGTAGGGTTAGCACATAGATTTTGAGAAAATTTCAAAAATTGACATTATTGTTTTAATGCATAGTTGCATCATGCACTAGCATATGATGATGTTTAAAGAGGTTTGGAGCCTTTGTTGTCTCTGTTTTTCAAGAAAATAGCGATTCTATAGTGGTTATTCCACCTATTTAGGAGTGTTATGAATTTTCACTAAATTAATTGATAAAAAATTATAACGATTCCCATATACCATGAAAGAGAGTTAAATATACATTAATACAAATCTTGAATGTGGTTAGAAATTTTAAAACAACACTAAAAGTTTAGGCTTCAGTATATAGAGCGTTTAACGTAAAACTCAATATTTGGTAAGGGTTTATACATAGATTTTGAAAAATTCAAAAACATAACAATATTGTTTCAATGCATAGTTGCATCCTAAACTAACATATTATGATGGTCAAAGAGGCTTGGAACCTTTATTATCTATGTTTCTATAGAAAATAGCGATTCTATAGTGGTTATTCCACTATTTAGGGAGTGTTATGAAGTTTTACTAAATTAATTGATATAAAATTAGAAAGATGCCGTGTACCATGAAAGAGAGTTTAAATAACATTAATACAAATTTAGAATGTGGTTACAAATTTTAAAACAACACTAAATATTATAGTCTTCAGTATAAAAAGAATTTACCAAAACTCAATATTTTCGTAGGGTTAACACATAGATTTTGAGAAAATTTCAAAAAATTTACATTTTTGTTTTAATGCATAGTTGAATCCTGCACTAACATATGATGATGTTTAAAGTGGTTTGGAGCCTTTGTTATCTCCATTTTTCAAGAAAATTGCGATTCTATAGTGGTTATTCCACCTATTTAGGAAGTGTTATGAATTTTACTAAATTAATTGTTAGAAAAATTATAACGATTCCCATATACCATGAAAGAGAGTTTAACATACATTAATACAAAGGTAGAATGTGGTTAGAAATTTTAAAACAACACTAAATATTATAGTCTTCAGTATATAAAGAATATACGAAAAACTCAACACTTAGATTTTGAGAAAATTTCAAAAAAATTGACATTATTGTTTTAATGCATAGTTGAATCCTTCACTAACATATGATGATGTTTAAAGAGGTTTGGAGTCTTTGTTATCTCCATTTTTAAAGAAAATAGTGATTGTATAGTGGTTATTCCACCTATTTAGGGAGTGTTATGAAGTTTTACTAAATTAATTGATAAACAAATTATAACGATTCTCATATACCATGAAAGAGAATTTAACATACATTAATACAAAGGTAGAATGTGGTTAGAAATTTTAAAACAATACTAAAAAGTTTAGGCTTCAGTATATAGAGCGTTTAACGTAAAACTCAATATTTCGTATGGGTTTATGCATAGATTTTGAAAAAATTTAAAAATATAACAAATTGTTTCAATGCATAGTTGCATCCTAAACTAAAATATGATGACGGTCAAAGAGGCTTGGAACCCTTGTTGTCTATGTTTCTATAGAAAATAGCGATTTTTTAAAGGTATGTCCACTTATTAAGGGATTACATGAAGTTTTACAAAATTAATTGATATAAAATTAGAAAGATTCCCGTGTACAATGAATTTGAGTTTAAATAACATTAATACAAATTTAGAATGTGGTTTCAAATTTTAAAATAATGCTAAAGATTATAGGCTTCAGTATAAAAAGAATTTACCAAAAACTCAATATTTTCGTAGGGGTTAGCACATAGATTTTGAGAAAATTTCAAAAAAATTTGACATTATTGTTTTAATGCATAGTTGCATCATGCACTAACATATGATGATGTTTAAAGAGGTTTGGAGCCTTTGTTATCTCCATTTTTAAAGAAAATAGTGATTGTATAGTGGTTATTCCACTATTTAGGAAGTGTTATGAAGTTTTACTAAATTAATTGATAAAAAATTATAACGATTCCCATATACCATGAAAGAGAGTTTAACATACATTAATACAAATTTAGAATGTGGTTAGAAATTTTAAAAATACTAAAAAGTTTAGGCTTCAGTATAAAAAGAATTTACCAAAACTCAATATTTAGGTGTGGGTTTATGCATAGATTTTGAAAAATTTCAAAAATTGACATTTTGTTTTAATGCATAGTTGAATCATGCACTAACATATAATGATGTTTAAAGAGGTTTGGAGTCTTTGTTATCTCCATTTTTCAAGAAAATAGCGATCTATAGTGGTTATTTCACCTATTTAGGAAGTGTTATGAATTTTCACTAAATTAATTGATAAAAAATTATAATGATTCTCATATACCATGAAAGAGTTTAACATACATTAATACAAATTTAGAATGTGGTTAGAAATTTTAAAAATATAACAAATTGTTTCAATGCATAGTTGCATCCTAAACTAACATATGATGATGTTTAAAGAGGTTTGGAGCCTTTGTTATCTCCATTTTTCAAGAAAATAGCGATTTTTAAAGGTATGTCCACTTATTAAGGGATTACATGAAGTTTTACAAAATTAATTGATAAAAAATTAGATTTTTCTTATATGTTATATTTTGAATTTTAAAAATGACTTTAAATTACAAAAATGAGGAAACCTTATATGTTATTTTTTAAATGACTTTAAAATACAAAAATGAGGACACCTTATATGTTATATTTTTCTTATATGTTAGATTTTTCTTATATGTTATATTTTGAATTTTAAAAATGACTTTAAATTACAAAATGTAAGTTTTCCTTAAGTATCACGACTAAAAATATTCAAATGACATGTATCAATTCGATGGTTGATTTGAAAGCTTTCAAAACCATATGGAAGATAAAAGTCAAAATAATTTAACTGTGGAAACAATACTGTTCACTTTTTCAAGAATGTGTTCGAGGGAAAAATAAGGTTTTATGTCATAATGTGTTTAATGTCCACTAGAGAACATTATATTAACCTAAAATATAAGAACTGAGTATTATTTCCTTAAATAAAAGCTACATAATTAACAAATATGATTTATATATAAGACAATTAATGATTATGAATAATAAAGATTTGATAACATGTTTTGCATCCTTCTTCATTTTGTTTAATTTTATATTATTAAAAATAAATAAACAATCACATTAACCATATAAGATTTTTCTTATATGTTATATTTTGAATTTTAAAAATGACTTTAAATTACAAAAATGAGGACACCTTATATGTTATATTTTGAATTTTAAAAATGACTTTATTGTTTTAATGCATAGTTGAATCATGCACTAACATATAATGATGTTTAAAGAGGTTTGGAGCCTTTGTTATCTCCATTTTTCAAGAAAATAGCGATTTTTAAAGGTATGTCTACTTATTAAGGGATTACATGAAGTTTTACAAAATTAATTGATAAAAAATTATAATGATTCTCATATACCATGAAAGAGTTTAACATATATTAATACAAAGGTAGAATGTGGTTAGAAATTTTAAAACAACACTAAATATTATAATCTTCAATATATAAAGAATATCTGAAAAACTCAATATTTAGTATGGGTTTATACATAGATTTTGAAAAAATTTCAAAAATTTGACATTATTGTTTTAATGCATAGTTGCATCATGCACTAACATATAATGATGTTTAAAGAGGTTTGGAGCCCTTGTTATCTCCATTTTTCAAGAAAATAGCGATCTATAGTGGTTATTTCACCTATTTAGGAGTGTTATGAATTTTACTAAATTAATTGATAAAAAATTATAATGATTCTCATATACCATGAAAGAGAGTTTAAATAACATTAATACAAATTTAGAATGTGGTTACAAATTTTAAAATAATGTTAAAGATTATAGGCTTCAGTATATAAAGAATATCTGAAAAACTCAATATTTTCATAGGGTTTAACATACATTAATAAAAAGAAAGAATGTGGTTAGAATTTTAAAACAACACTAAATATTATAGTCTTCAGTATATAAAGAATTTACCAAAACTCAATATTTTCATAGGGTTTAACATACATTAATACAAATTTAGAATGAGGTTACAAATTTTAAAATAATGTTAAAGATTATAGGCTTCAGTATATAGAGCGTTTAAAGTAAAACTCAATATTTAGTATGGGTTTATACATAGATTTTGAAAAAATTTTTAAAATAATGCTAAAGATTATAGGCTTCAGTATAAAAAGAATTTACCAAAAACTCAATATTTTTATAGGGGTTAGCACATAGATTTTGAGAAAATTTCAAAAAATTTGACATTATTGTTTTAATGCATAGTTGCATCATGCACTAACATATAATGATGTTTAAAGAGGTTTGGAGCCTTTGTTATCTCCGTTTTTCAAGAAAATAGCGATTCTATAGTGGTTATTCCACCTATTTAGGAAGTGTTATGAAGTTTTACTAAATTAATTGATAAAAAAATTATAACGATTCCCATATACCATGAAAGAGAGTTTAACATATATTAATACAAAGGTAGAATGTGGTTAGAAATTTTAAAACAACACTAAATATTATAGTCTTCAGTATATAAAGAATATACGAAAAACTCAATATTTTCGTAGGGGTTAACACATAGATTTTGAGAAAATTTCAAAAAATTGACATTTTTGTTTTAATGCATAGTTGAATCATGCACTAACATATGATGATGTTTAAAGAGGTTTGGAGCCTTTGTTATCTCCATTTTTCAAGAAAATTGCGATTCTATAGTGGTTATTCCACCTATTTAGGAAGTGTTATGAAGTTTTACTAAATTAATTGTTAAAAAAATTATAACGATTCCCATATACCATGAAAGAGGGTTTAACATACATTAATACAAAGGTAGAATGTGGTTAGAAATTTTAAAACAACACTAAATATTATAATCTTCAATATATAAAGAATATACGAAAAACTCAATATTTTCATAGGGGTTTAACACATAGAATTTGAAATTTTTTTTAAAAAAATGACTTTATTGTTTTAATGCATAGTTGAATCCTGCAATATCATATGATGAAGTTTAAAGAGGTTTGGAGCCTTTGTTATCTCTATTTTTCAAGAGAATAGCGATTCTATAGTGGTTATTCCTTCTATTTAGGGAGTGTTATGAAGTTTTACTAAATTAATTGATAAAAAAAATTATAATGATTCTCATATACCATGAAAGAGAGTTTAACATACATTAATACAAAGAAAGAATGTGGTTAGAAATTTTAAAACAATACTAAAAAGTTTAGGCTTCAGTATATAGAGCGCTTAACGTAAAACTCAATATTTCGTGTGGGTTTATGCATAGATTTTGAAAAAATTTAAAAATATAACAATATTGTTTCAATGCATAGTTGCATCATAAACTAACATATGATGATGGTCAAAGAGGTTTGGAGCCTTTGTTGTCTATGTTTCTCTAGAAAATATCGATTTTTTAAAGGTAAGTCCACTTATTAAGGGATTACATGAAGTTTTACAAAACTAATTGATATAAAATTAGAAAGATGCCCGTGTACCATGAATGAGAGTTTAAATAACATTAATACAAATTTAGAATGTGGTTACAAATTTTAAAATAATGCTAAAGATTATAGGCTTCAGTATAAAAAGAATTTACCAAAAACTCAATATTTTTATAGGGGTTAGCACATAGATTTTGAGAAAATTTCAAAAAATTGACATTTTTGGTTTAATGCATAGTTGAATCATGCACTAACATATGATGATGTTTAAAGAGGTTTGGAGCCCTTGTTATCTCCATTTTTCAAGAAAATTGCAATTCTATAGTGGTTATTCCACCTATTTAGGAAGTGTTATGAAGTTTTACTAAATTAATTGTTAAAAAATTATACGATTCCCATATACCATGAAAGAGAGTTTAACATACATTAATACAAATTTAGAATGTGGTTAGAAATTTTAAAACAATACTAAAAAGTTTAGGCTTCAGTATAAAAAGAATTTACCAAAACTCAATATTTAGTGTGGGTTTATGCATAGATTTTGAAAAAATTTCAAAAATTGACATTTTGGTTTAATGCATAGTTGCATCATGCACTAACATATAATGATGTTTAAAGAGGTTTGGAGCCCTTGTTATCTCCATTTTTCAAGAAAATAGCGATTCTTTAAAGGTAAGTCCACTTATTAGGGATTACATGAAGTTTTACAAAATTAATTGATAAAAAATTATAATGATTCTCATATACAATGAAAGAGAGTTAAATATACATTAATACAAATTTAGAATGTGGTTACAAATTTTAAAATAATGTTAAAGATTATAGGCTTCAGTATATAAAGAATATCTGAAAAACTCAATATTTTAGTATGGGTTTATACATAGATTTTGAAAAATTTAAAAATATAACAATATTGTTTCAATGCATAGTTGCATCATGCACTAACATATAATGATGTTTAAAGAGGTTTGGAGCCTTTGTTATCTCCATTTTTCAAGAAAATAGCGATTTTTAAAGGTAAGTCCACTTATTTAGGGATTACATGAAGTTTTACAAAATTAATTGATAAAAAATTATACGATTCCCATATACCATGAAAGAGAGTTTAACATACATTAATACAAATTTAGAATGTGGTTACAAATTTTAAAATAATGCTAAAGATTATAGGCTTCAGTATAAAAAGAATTTACCAAAACTCAATATTTTTATAGGGGTTAGCACATAGATTTTGAGAAAATTTCAAAAATTGACATTATTGTTTTAATGCATAGTTGCATCCTAAACTAACATATGATGATGTTTAAAGAGGTTTGGAGCCTTTGTTATCTCTATTTTTCAAGAGAATAGCGATTCTATAGTGGTTATTCCACCTATTTAGGAAGTGTTATGAAGTTTTACTAAATTAATTGATAAAAAATTATAACGATTCCCATATACCATGAAAGAGAGTTTAACATACATTAATACAAATTTAGAATGTGGTTACAAATTTTAAAATAATGCTAAAGATTATAGGCTTCAGTATAAAAAGAATTTACCAAAACTCAATATTTTTATAGGGGTTAGCACATAGATTTTGAGAAAATTTCAAAAATTGACATTATTGTTTTAATGCATAGTTGCATCCTAAACTAACATATGATGATGGTCAAAGAGGCTTGGAACCTTTGTTGTCTATGTTTCTCTAGAAAATAGCGATTTTTTAAAGGTAAGTCCACTTATTTAGGGATTACATGAAGTTTTACAAAATTAATTGATATAAAATTAGAAAGATGCCCGTGTACCATGAATGAGAGTTTAAATAACATTAATACAAATTTAGAATGTGGTTACAAATTTTAAAATAATGCTAAAGATTATAGGCTTCAGTATAAAAAGAATTTACCAAAACTCAATATTTTTATAGGGGTTAGCACATAGATTTTGAGAAAATTTCAAAAATTGACATTATTGTTTTAATGCATAGTTGCATCATGCACTAACATATGATGATGTTTAAAGAGGTTTGGAGCCTTTGTTATCTCCATTTTCAAGAAAATAGCGATTCTATAGTGGTTATTCCACCTATTTAGGAAGTGTTATGAAGTTTTACTAAATTAATTGATAAAAAATTATAACGATTCCCATATACCATGAAAGAGAGTTTAACATACATTAATACAAATTTAGAATGTGGTTACAAATTTTAAAATAATGCTAAAGATTATAGGCTTCAGTATAAAAAGAATTTACCAAAACTCAATATACAATAGTCTTCAGTATATAAAGAATATCTGAAAAACTCAATATTTAGTATGGGTTTATACATAGATTTTGAAAAAATGAAAAATATAACAATTTTGGTTCAATGCATATTTGCATCCTAAACTAACATATGATGCTGTTTAAAGAGGTTTAGAGCCTTTGTTATCTCCATTTTTCAAGAAAATAGCGATTATAGTGGTTATTCCACTTATTTAGGGATTACATGAAGTTTTACAAAATTAATTGATAAAAAATTTGACATTATTGTTTTAATGCATAGTTGCATCATGCACTAACATATGATGATGTTTAAAGAGGTTTGGAGCCTTTGTTGTCTCCGTTTTCAAGAAAATAGCGATTCTATAGTGGTTATTCCACTATTTAGGAAGTGTTATGAAGTTTTACTAAATTAATTGATAAAAAATTATAACGATTCCCATATACCATGAAAGAGAGTTTAACATATATTAATACAAAGGTAGAATGTGGTTAGAAATTTTAAAACAACACTAAATATTATAGTCTTCAGTATATAAAGAATATACGAAAAACTCAATATTTTCGTAGGGGTTAACACATAGATTTTGAGAAAATTTCAAAAATTTGACATTATTGTTTTAATGCATAGTTGAATCCTGCACTAACATATGATGCTGTTTAAAGAGGTTTAGAGCCTTTGTTATCTCCATTTTTCAAGAAAATAGCGATTCGATAGTGGTTATTCCACCTATTTAGGGAGTGTTATGATGTTTTACTAAATTAATTGATAAAAAAATTATAACGATTCTCATATACCATGAAAGAGAGTTTAACATACATTAATACAAAAGTAGAATGTGGTTAGAAATTTTAAAACAATACTAAAAGTTTAGGCTTCAGTATAAAAAGAATTTACCAAAACTCAATATTTCGTATGGGGTTTATACATAGATTTTGAAATTTTTTAAAAATATACTTATATTGTTTCAAGACATAGTTGCATCCTAAACTAACATATGATGATGGTCAAAGAGGCTTGGAACCTTTGTTGTCTATGTTTCTCTAGAAAATAGCGATTTTTTAAAGGTAAGTCCACTTATTAAGGGATTACATGAAGTTTTACAAAATTAATTGATAAAAAATTAGAAAGATGTCCGTGTACCATGAATGAGAGTTTAAATAACATTAATACAAATTTAGAATGTGGTTACAAATTTTAAAATAATGCTAAAGATTATAGGCTACAGTGTAAAAAGAATTTACCAAAAACTCAATATTTTCGTAGGGGTTATAGCACATAGATTTTGAGAAAATTTCAAAAAATTTGACATTATTGTTTTAATGCATAGTTGCATCATGCACTAACATATGCTGATGTTTAAAGAGGTTTGGAGCCTTTGTTGTCTCCGTTTTCAAGAAAATAGCGATCTATAGTGGTTATTCCACCTATTTAGGAAGTGTTATGAAGTTTTACTAAATTAATTGATAAAAAATTTATAACGATTCCCATATACCATGAAAGAGAGTTTAACATACATTAATACAAAGGTAGAATGTGGTTAGAAATTTTAAAACAATACTAAAAGTTTAGGCTTCAGTATATAGGCGTTTAGCGTAAAACTCAATATTTAGTATGGGTTTATGCATAGATTTTGAAAAAATTTAAAATATAACAATATTGTTTCAATGCATAGTTGCATCCTAAACTAACATATGATGATGGTCAAAGAGGCTTGGAACCTTTGTTGTCTATGTTTCTCTAGAAAATAGCGATTTTTAAAGGTAAGTCCACTTATTAAGGGATTACATGAAGTTTTACAAAATTAATTGATATAAAATTAGAAAGATGCCCGTGTACCATGAATGAGAGTTTAAATAACATTAATACAAATTTAGAATGTGGTTACAAATTTTAAAATAATGCTAAAGATTATAGGCTTCAGTATAAAAGAATTTACCAAAACTCAATATTTTAAGTAGGGGTTAACACATAGATTTTGAGAAAATTTCAAAAAAATTTGACATTATTGTTTTAATGCATAGTTGCATCATGCACTAACATATGATGATGTTTAAAGAGATTTGGTGCCTTTGTTGTCTCCGTTTTTCAAGAAAATAGCGATCTATAGTGGTTATTCCACCTATTTAGGAAGTGTTATGAAGTTTTACTAAATTAATTGATAAAAAATTTATAACGATTCCCATATACCATGAAAGAGAGTTTAACATACATTAATACAAAGGTAGAATGTGGTTAGAAATTTAAAAAAAATACTAAAAAGTTTAGGCTTCAGTATATACAGCGTTTAACGTAAAACTCAATATTTCGTATGGGTTTATGCATAGATTTTGAAAAATTTTTAAAATATAACAATATTGTTTCAATGTATAGTTTCATCCTAAACTAACATATGATGATGGTCAAAGAGGCTTGGAACCTTTGTTGTTTATGTTTCTATAGAAAATAGCGATTTTTTAAAGGTATGTCTACTTATTAAGGGATTACATGAAGTTTTACAAAATTAATTGATATAAAATTAGAAAGATGCACGTGTACAATGAATTTGAGTTTAAATAACATTAATACAAATTTAGAATGTGGTTACAAATTTTAAAATAATGCTAAAGATTATAGGCTTCAGTATAAAAAGAATTTACCAAAAACTCAATATTTTCGGATACCATGAAAGAGAGTTTAACATACATTAATACAAAGGTAGAATGTGGTTAGAAATTTTAAAAAAACACTAAATATTATAGTCTTCAGTATATAAAGAATATACGAAAAACTCAATATTTTCAGTAGGGGTTAACACATAGATTTTGAAAAATTCAAAAATTGACATTATTGTTTTAATGCATAGTTGAATCCTGCACTATCATATGATGAAGTTTAAAGAGGTTTGGAGCCTTTGTTATCTCCATTTGTCAAGAGAATAGCGATTCTATAGTGGTTATTTCACCTATTTAGGGAGTGTTATGAAGTTTTACTAAATTAATTGATAAAAAAATTATAAAGATTCTCATATACCATGAAAGAGAGTTTAACATACATTAATAAAAAGAAAGAATGTGGTTAGAAATTTTAAAACAATACTAAAAGTTTAGGCTTCAGTATATAGAGCATTTAACGTAAAACTCAATATTTAGTATGGGTTTATACATAGATTTTGAAAAAATTTAAAAATATAACAATATTGTTTATGATGCAATTGTTTCAATGCATAGTTGCATCATAAACTAACATATGATGATGGTCAAAGAGGCTTGGAACCTTTGTTCTCTATGTTTCTCTAGAAAATAGCGATTTTTTAAAGGTAAGTCCACTTATTAAGGGATTACATGAAGTTTTACAAAATTAATTGATAAAAAATTAGAAAGATGCCCGTGTACCATGAATGAGAGTTTAACATACATTAATACAAAGGTATAATGAGGTTAGAAATTTGAAAACAGCACTAAAATGTTTAGGCTTCAGTATATAGAGCGTTTAACGTAAAACTCAATATTTCGTATGGGTTAATACATAAATTTTGAAAAATTCAAAAACATAATAATATTGTTTCAATGCATAGTTGCATCTTAAACTAACATAGGATGATGGTCAAAGAGACTTGGAACCTTTGTTATCTATGTTTCTCTAGAAAATAGCGATTTTATAATGTTAAGTCCACTTATTTAGGGATTACATGAAGTTTTAAAAAATTAATTGATATAAAATTAGAAAGATGCCCGTGTACCACTTAAATAACATTAATACAAACTTAGAATGTGGTTACCAATTTTAAAATTTCTAAAGATTATAGGCTTCATTATATAAAGAATTTACCAAAAACTCAATATTTTCTTAGGAATCATAGATTTTGAGAAAATTTCAAAATATTTGACATTATTGTTTTAATGCATAGGTTCATCATGCACTAACATATGATGATTCAATTGTTGTTATTCCACCTATTTAGGGAGTGTTATGAATTTTTACTAAATTAATTGATAAAAAATTATAACTATTCCCATATACCATGAAAGAGAGTGTAACATAAATTAATACTAATATAGAATGTGGTTAGAAATTTTAACACAACACTAAAAAGTTTAGGCTTCGGTATATAGAGCGTTTAACGTAAAACTCAATATTTCGTATGGGTTTATACATAGATTTTGAAAAAAATAAAAAATATAATAATATTGTTTCAATGCATAGTTACATTCTAAACTAACATATAATGATGTTTAAAGAGGTTTGGAGCCTTTGTTGTCTCCGTTTTTCAAGAAAATAGCGATTCTATAGTGGTTATTCCACTATTTAGGAAGTGTTATGAAGTTTTACTAAATTAATTGATAAAAAATTATAACGATTCCCATATACCATGAAAGAGTTTAACATATATTAATACAAAGGTAGAATGTGGTTAGAAATTTTAAAACAACACTAAATATTATAGTCTTCAGTATATAAAGAATATACCAAAACTCAATATTTTCAGTAGGGGTTAACACATAGATTTTGAGAAAATTTCAAAAATTGACATTTTGTTTTAATGCATAGTTGAATCATGCACTAACATATGATGATGTTTAAAGAGGTTTGGAGCCTTTGTTATCTCCATTTTTCAAGAAAATAGCGATTCTATAGTGGTTATTCCACTATTTAGGAAGTGTTATGAAGTTTTACTAAATTAATTGTTAAAAAATTATAACGATTCCCATATACCATGAAAGAGAGTTTAACATACATTAATACAAAGGTAGAATGTGGTTAGAAATTTTAAAACAACACTAAATATTATAATCTTCAATATATAAAGAATATCTGAAAAACTCAATATTTTCAGTAGGGGTTAACACATAGATTTTGAAAAATTTCAAAAATTGACTTTATTGTTTTAATGCATAGTTGAATCCTGCAATATCATATGATGAAGTTTAAAGAGGTTTGGAGCCTTTGTTATCTCCATTTTTCAAGAAAATAGCGATTCTATAGTGGTTATTCCACTATTTAGGAAGTGTTATGAAGTTTTACTAAATTAATTGATAAAAAATTATAATGATTCTCATATACCATGAAAGAGAGTTTAACATACATTAATACAAAGAAAGAATGTGGTTAGAAATTTTAAAACAATACTAAAAAGTTTAGGCTTCATTATATAAAGAATTTACCAAAACTCAATATTTCAGATGGGTTTATACATAGATTTTGAAAAATTCAAAAATTTGACAATACTGTTTTAATGCATAGTTGCATCATAAACTAACATATGATGATGGTCAAAGAGGCTTGGAACCTTTGTTGTCTATGTTTCTCTAGAAAATAGCGATTTTTAAAGGTAAGTCCACTTATTAAGGGATTACATGAAGTTTTACAAAACTAATTGATATAAAATTAGAAAGATGCCCGTGTACCATGAATGAGAGTTTAAATAACATTAATACAAATTTAGAATGTGGTTACAAATTTTAAAATAATGCTAAAGATTATAGGCTTCATTATATAAAGAATTTACCAAAACTCAATATTTTTATAGGGGTTAGCACATAGATTTTGAGAAAATTTCAAAAAATTGACATTTTTGGTTTAATGCATAGTTGAATCATGCACTAACATATGATGATGTTTAAAGAGGTTTGGAGCCCTTGTTATCTCCATTTTTCAAGAAAATTGCAATTCTATAGTGGTTATTCCACCTATTTAGGAAGTGTTATGAAGTTTTACTAAATTAATTGTTAAAAAAATTATAACGATTCCCATATACCATGAAAGAGAGTTAAATATACATTAATACAAAGAAAGAATGTGGTTAGAATTTTAAAACAACACTAAATATTATAGTCTTCAGTATATAAAGAATATACGAAAAACTCAATATTTTCGTAGGAGTTTAACACATAGATTTTGAAAAAATTTCAAAAAAATTGACTTTATTGTTTTAATGCATAGTTGAATCCTGCACTATCATATGATGAAGTTTAAAGAGGTTTGGAGCCTTTGTTATCTCCATTTTTCAAGAGAATAGCGATTCTATAGTGGTTATTCCACCTATTTAGGGAGTGTTATGAAGTTTTACTAAATTAATTGATAAAAAATTATAACGATTCTCATATACAATGAAAGAGAGTTTAACATACATTAATACAAAGAAAGAATGTGGTTAGAAATTTTAAAACAATACTAAAAAGTTTAGGCTTCAGTATATAGAGCGTTTAAAGTAAAACTCAATATTTCGTGTGGGTTTATGCATAGATTTTGAAAAAATTTAAAAATATAACAATATTGTTTCAATGCATAGTTGCATCATAAACTAACATATGATGATGGTCAAAGAGGCTTGGAACCTTTGTTGTCTATGTTTCTCTAGAAAATAGCGATTCTTTAAAGGTAAGTCCACTTATTAAGGGATTACATGAAGTTTTACAAAACTAATTGATATAAAATTAGAAAGATGCCCGTGTACCATGAATGAGAGGTTAAATAACATTAATACAAATTTAGAATGTGGTTACAAATTTTAAAATAATGCTAAAGATTATAGGCTTCAGTATAAAAAGAATTTACCAAAAACTCAATATTTTCGTAGGGGTTAGCACATAGATTTTGAGAAAATTTCAAAAAAATTGACATTATTGTTTTAATGCATAGTTCCATCATGCACTAACATATGATGATGTTTAAAGAGGTTTGGAGCCTTTGTTGTCTCCGTTTTTCAAGAAAATAGCGATTCTATAGTGGTTATTCCACCTATTTAGGGAGTGTTATGAAGTTTTACTAAATTAATTGATAAAAAAATTATAACGATTCCCATATACCATGAAAGAGTGTTTAACATACAGTAATACAAATGTAGAATGTGGTTAGAAATTTTAACACAACACTAAAAAGTTTAGGCTTCAGTATATAGAGCGTTTAACGTAAAACTCAATATTTCGTATGGGTTTATACATAGATTTTGAAAAATTCAAAAACATAACAATATTGCTTCAATGCATAGTTGCATCCTAAACTAACATATGATGACGGGTTAAAGAGTCTTGGAACCTTTGTTGTCTATGTTTCTCTAGAAAATAGCGATTTTATAATGGTAGGTCCAATTATTTAGGGATTACATGAGGTTTTACAAAATTAATTGATATAAAATTAAAAATATGCTCATGTACCATGAAATAGAGTTTAAATAACATTAATACGAATTTATCATGTAGTTATAAATTTTAAAACAACGCTAAAGATTATAGGTTTCAGTATAGAAAGCATTTACCAAAACCTCAATATTTTCGTAGGTTAACCCATTGATTTTGAGAAAATTTCAAAAAATTTGACAATACTGTTTCAATGCGTAGTTGCATCCTGCACTAACATATGATGATGTTTAAAGAGGTTTGGAGCTTTTGTTGTCTCCATTTTTCAAGAAAATAGCGATTTTATAGTGGTTATTCCACCTATTTAGGGAGTGTTATGCAGTTTTACTAAGTTAATTGATAAACAAATTATAACGATTCGCATATACCATGAAAGAGAGTTTAACATACATTAATACAAAGGTAGAATATGGTTAGAAATTTTAAAACAACACTAAAAAATTTAGGCTTCAGTATATAGAGCGTTTAACGTAAAACTCAATATTTTGTATGGGTTAATACAAAGATTTTGAAAAAATTCAAAAACATAACAATATTGTTTCAATGCATAGTTGCATCCTAAACTAACATATGATGATGGTCAAAGAGGCTTGGAACCTTTGTTGTCTATGTTTCTCTAGAAAATAGCGATTTTATAAAGGTAAGTCCACTTATTAACGGATTACATGAAGTTTTACAAAAATTAATTGATATAAAATTAGAAAGATGCCCGTGTACCACTTAAATAACATTAATACAAATTTATAATGTGGTTATAAATTTTAAAATAATGCTAAAGATTATAGGCTTCAGTATATAAAGAATTTACCAAAACTCAATATTTTCAGAGGGGTTAACACATAGATTTTGAGAAAATTTCAAAAATTGACATTATTGTTTTAATGCATAGTTGCATCATGCACTAACATATGATGATGTTTAAAGAGGTTTGGTGCCTTTGTTGTCTCCGTTTTTCAAGAAAATAGCGATTCTATAGTGGTTATTCCACCTATTTAGTGAGTGTTATGAATTTTCACTAAATTAATTGATAAAAAATTATAACGATTCTCATATACCATGAAAGAGAGTTAAATATACATTAATACAAATCTAGAATGTGGTTAGAAATTTTAAAACAACACTAAAAAGTTTAGGCTTCAGTATATAAAGAATTTACATTAAAACTCAATATTTAGTATGGGTTTATACATAGATTTTGAAAAATTCAAAACATAACAATATTGTTTCAATGAATAGTTGCATCCTAAACTAACATATGATGATGGTCAAAGAGGCTTGGAACCTTTGTTGTCTATGTTTCTCTAGAAAATAGCGATTTTTTAAAGGTAAGTCCACTTATTAAGGGATTACATGAAGTTTTACAAAATTAATTGATATAAAATTAGAAAGATGCCGTGTACCATGAATGAGAGTTTAAATAACATTAATACAAATTTAGAATGTGGTTACAAATTTTAAAATAATGCTAAAGATTATAGGCTTCATTATATAAAGAATTTACCAAAACTCAATATTTTAGATATACCATGAAAGAGAGTTTAACATACATTAATACAAAGGTAGAATGTGGTTAGAAATTTTAAAACAACACTAAATATTATAGTCTTCAGTATATAAAGAATATCTGAAAAACTCAATATTTTGTATGGGTTAATACAAAGATTTTGAAAAATTCAAAAATTGACATTATTGTTTTAATGCATAGTTGAATCATGCACTAACATATGATGATGTTTAAAGAGGTTTGGAGCCTTTGTTATCTCCATTTTCAAGAAAATAGCGATTCTATAGTGGTTATTCCACCTATTTAGGAGTGTTATGAAGTTTTACTAAATTAATTGATAAAAAATTATAACGATTCTCATATACCATGAAAGAGAGTTTAACATACATTAATACAAAGGTAGAATGTGGTTAGAAATTTTAAAACAATACTAAAAGTTTAGGCTTCAGTATATAGGCGTTTAGCGTAAAACTCAATATTTAGTATGGGTTTATACATAGATTTTGAAAAATTTAAAAATATAACAATATTGTTTATGATGCAATTGTTTCAATGCATAGTTGCATCATAAACTAACATATGATGATGGTCAAAGAGGCTTGGAACCTTTGTTCTCTATGTTTCTCTAGAAAATAGCGATTTTTTAAAGGTAAGTCCACTTATTAAGGGATTACATGAAGTTTTACAAAATTAATTGATAAAAAATTAGAAAGATGCCCGTGTACCATGAATGAGAGTTTAAATAACATTAATACAAATTTAGAATGTGGTTACAAATTTTAAAATAATGCTAAAGATTATAGGCTTCAGTATAAAAAGAATTTACCAAAAACTCAATATTTTCGTAGGGGTTAGCACATAGATTTTGAGAAAATTTCAAAAAATTTGACATTATTGTTTTAATGCATAGTTGCATCATGCACTAACATATGATGATGTTTAAAGAGGTTTGGAGCCTTTGTTGTCTCCGTTTTTCAAGAAAATAGCGATTATAGTGGTTATTCCACTATTTAGGAAGTGTTATGAAGTTTTACTAAATTAATTGATAAAAAAATTATAACGATTCCCATATACCATGAAAGAGAGTTTAACATACATTAATACAAAGGTAGAATGTGGTTAGAAATTTTAAAACAACACTAAATATTATAGTCTTCAGTATATAAAGAATATACGAAAAACTCAATATTTTCGTAGGGGTTAACACATAGATTTTGAGAAAATTTCAAAAATTGACATTATTGTTTTAATGCATAGTTGAATCATGCACTAACATATGATGATGTTTAAAGAGGTTTGGAGCCTTTGTTATCTCCATTTTTCAAGAAAATAGCGATTCTATAGTGGTTATTCCAACTATTTAGGAAGTGTTATGAAGTTTTACTAAATTAATTGATAAAAAATTATAACGATTCCCATATACCATGAAAGAGAGTTTAACATACATTAATACAAAGGTAGAATGTGGTTAGAAATTTTAAAACAACACTAAATATTATAGTCTTCAGTATATAAAGAATATCTGAAAAACTCAATATTTTCGTAGGGGTTAACACATAGATTTTGAAAAATTCAAAAAATTGACATTATTGTTTTAATGCATAGTTGAATCCTGCACTAACATATGATGATGTTTAAAGAGGTTTGGAGCCTTTGTTATCTCCATTTTTCAAGAAAATAGCGATTCTATAGTGGTTATTCCACCTATTTAGGGAGTGTTATGAAGTTTTACTAAATTAATTGATAAAAAATTATAATGATTCTCATATACCATGAAAGAGAGTTTAACATACATTAATACAAAGAAAGAATGTGGTTAGAAATTTTAAAACAATACTAAAAGTTTAGGCTTCAGTATATAAAGAATATCTGAAAAACTCAATATTTTCGTATGGGTATATACATAGATTTTGAAAAATTCAAAAATATAACAATATTGTTTCAATGCATAGTTGCATCATAAACTAACATATGATGATGGTCAAAGAGGCTTGGAACCTTTGTTGTCTATGTTTCTCTAGAAAATAACGATTTTATAATGGTAAGTCCACTTATTTAGGGATTACATGAAGTTTTACAAAATTAATTGATATAAAATTAGAAAGATGCCCGTGTACCATGAATGAGAGTTTAAATAACATTAATACAAATTTAGAATGTGGTTACAAATTTTAAAATAATGCTAAAGATTATAGGCTTCAGTATAAAAAGAATTTACCAAAAACTCAATATTTTTATAGGGGTTAGCACATAGATTTTGAGAAAATTTCAAAAAATTGACATTTTTGTTTTAATGCATAGTTGAATCATGCACTAACATATGATGATGTTTAAAGAGGTTTGGAGCCTTTGTTATCTCCATTTTTCAAGAAAATAGCGATTCTATAGTGGTTATTCCACCTATTTAGGAAGTGTTATGAAGTTTTACTAAATTAATTGTTAAAAAAATTATAACGATTCCCATATACCATGAAAGAGAGTTAAATATACATTAATACAAAGAAAGAATGTGGTTAGAATTTTAAAACAACACTAAATATTATAGTCTTCAGTATATAAAGAATATACCAAAACTCAATATTTTCGTAGGGGTTAACACATAGATTTTGAAAAATTCAAAAAATTGACATTATTGTTTTAATGCATAGTTGAATCCTGCACTAACATATGATGATGTTTAAAGAGGTTTGGAGCCTTTGTTATCTCCATTTTTCAAGAAAATAGCGATTCTATAGTGGTTATTCCACCTATTTAGGGAGTGTTATGAAGTTTTACTAAATTAATTGATAAAAAATTATAACGATTCTCATATACCATGAAAGAGAGTTTAACATACATTAATACAAATGTAGAATGTGGTTAGAAATTTTAACACAACACTAAAAAGTTTAGGCTTCAGTATATAGAGCGTTTAACGTAAAACTCAATATTTCGTATGGGTTTATACATAGATTTTGAAAAATTCAAAAACATAACAATATTGTTTCAATGCATAGTTGCATCCTAAACTAACATATGATGATGGTCAAAGAGGCTTGGAACCTTTGTTGTCTATGTTTCTCTAGAAAATAGCGATTTTTTAAAGGTAAGTCCACTTATTAAGGGATTACATGAAGTTTTACATAACTAATTGATATAAAATTAGAAAGATGCCCGTGTACCATGAATGAGAGTTTAAATAACATTAATACAAATTTAGAATTTGGTTACAAATTTTAAAATAATGCTAAAGATTATAGGCTTCATTATATAAAGAATTTACCAAAACTCAATATTTTAGTAGGGGTTAACACATAGATTTTGAGAAAATTTCAAAAATTGACATTATTGTTTTAATGCATAGTTGCATCATGCACTAACATATGATGATGTTTAAAGAGGTTTGGTGCCTTTGTTGTCTCCGTTTTTCAAGAAAATAGCGATCTATAGTGGTTATTCCACCTATTTAGTGAGTGTTATGAATTTTCACTAAATTAATTGATAAAAAATTATAACGATTCTCATATACCATGAAAGAGAGTTAAATATACATTAATACAAATCTAGAATGTGGTTAGAAATTTTAAAACGACACTAAAAAGTTTACGCGTCAGTATATAGAGCGTTTAACGTAAAACTCAATATTTCGTATGGGTTTATACATAGATTTTGAAAAAAAATCAAAAATATAACAATTTTGTTTCAATGCAAAGTTGCATCCTAAACTAACATATGTATATGGTCAAAGAGGCTTGGAACCTTTGTTGTCTATGTTTCTCTGGAAAATAGCGATTTTATAACGGTAAGTCCACTTATTTAGGGATTACATGAAGTTATACAAAATTAATTGATATAAAATTAAAAAAATGCTGATGTACCATGAAAGAGAGTTTAAATAACATTAGTTCAAATTTAGAATGCGGGTACAAATTATAAAACAACGCTAAAGATTATAGGCTTCAGTACAAAAAGTATTTACCAAAAACTCAATATTTTCGTAGGGGGGTTAACACATAGATTTTGAGAAAATTTCCAAAAATTTGACATTAATTTTTATTGCATATTTGCATCATGTACTAACATATGATGATGTTCAAAGAGGTTTGGAGCCTTTGTTGTCTCCGTTCTTCAAGAAAATAGCAATTCTATAGTGGTTAGTCCACCTATTTAGGAAGTGTTACGAAGTTTTACTAAATTAATTGATAAAAAAATTATAACGATTCCCATATACCATGAAACAGAGTTTAACATATATTAATACAAAGGTAGAATGTGGTTAGAAATTTTAAAACAACACTAAAAAGTTTAGGCTTCAAGATATAAAGCATTTACCAAAACTCAATATTTTCGTAGGGTTAACACATAGATTTTGAGAAAATTTCAAAAAAAATTGACATTATTGTTTTAATGCATAGTTGAATCATGCACTAACATATGATGATGTTTAAAGAGGTTTGGAGCCTTTGTTATCTCCATTTTTCAAGAAAATAGCGATTCTATAGTGGTTATTCCACCTATTTAGGGAGTGTTATGAAGTTTTACTAAATTAATTGATAAAAAAATTATAACGATTCTCATATACCATGAAAGAGAGTTTAACATACATTAATACAAAGGTAGAATGTGGTTAGAAATTTTAAAACAACACTAAAAAGTTTAGGCTTCAAGATATAAAGCATTTACCAAAACTCAATATTTTCGTAGGGTTAACACATAGATTTTGAAAAATTCAAAAAATTGACATTATTGTTTTAATGCATATTTGCATCCTGAACTAACATATGATGATGTTTAAAGAGGTTTGGAGCCTTTGTTATCTCCATTTTTCAAGAAAATAGCGATTCTATAGTGGTTATTCCACCTATTTAGGAGTGTTATGAAGTTTTACTAAATTAATTGATAAAAAATTATAACGATTCTCATATACCATGAAAGAGAGTTTAACATACATTAATACAAAGGTAGAATGTGGTTAGAAATTTTAAAACAACACTAAAAAGTTTAGGCTTCAGTATATAGAGCGTTTAACGTAAAACTCAATATTTTCGTATGGGTTTATACATAGATTTTGAAAAATTCAAAAATATAACAATATTGTTTCAATGCATAGTTGCATCCTAAACTAACATATGATGATGTTCAAAGAGGTTTGGAGCCTTTGTTGTCTATGTTTCTCTAGAAAATAGCGATTTTATAATGGTTAGTCCACTAATTTAGGGATTACATGAAGTTTTACAAAATTAATTGATATAAAATTAGAAAGATGCCCATGTACCATGAAATAGAGTTAAATATACATTAATACAAATTTAGAATTTGGTTACAAATTTTAAAATAATGCTAAAGATTATAGGCTTCAGTATATAAAGCATTTACCAAAACTCAATATTTTCGTAGGGTTAACACATAGATTTTGAGAAAATTTCAAAAAATTGACATTATTGTTTTAATGCATAGTTGCATCATGCACTAACATATGCTGACGTTTAACGAGGTTTGGTGTCTTTGTTGTCTCCGTTTTTCAAGAAAATAGCGATCTATAGTGGTTATTCCACCTATTTAGGGAGTGTTATGAATTTTCACTAAATTAATTGATAAAAAATTATAATGATTCCCATATACCATGAAAGAGAGTTAAATATACATTAATACAAATCTAGAATGTGGTTAGAAATTTTAAAACAACACTAAAAAGTTTAGGCTTCAAGATATAAAGCATTTACCAAAACTCAATATTTAGTATGGGTTTATACATAGATTTTGAAAAAATGAAAAATATAACAATTTTGGTTCAATGCATATTTGCATCCTAAACTAACATATGATGATGGTCAAAGAGGCTTGGAACCTTTGTTGTCTATGTTTCTCTAGCAAATAGCGATTTATTAAAGGTAAGTCCACTTATTTAGGGATTACAGGAAGTTTTACAAAATTAATTGATATAAAATTAGAAAGATGCCCGTGTACCATGAATGAGAGTTTAAATAACATTAATACAAATTTATAATGTGGTTACAAATTTTAAAATAATGCTAAAGATTATAGGCTTCAGTATAGAAAGCATTTACCAAAACCTCAATATTTTCGTAGGGTTAACACATAGATTTTGAGAAAATTTCAAAAATTGACATTATTGTTTTAATGCATATTTGCATCCTGAACTAACATATGATGATGTTCAAAGAGGTTTGGAGCCTTTGTTGTCTCCGTTTTTCAAGAAAATAGCGATTCTATAGTGGTTATTCCACCTATTTAGGGAGTGTTATGCAGTTTTACTAAGTTAATTGATAAAAAAAATTATAACGATTCCCATATACCATGAAAGAGAGTTTAACATACATTAATACAAAGGTAGAATGTGGTTAGAAATTTTAAAACAACACTAAAAATTATAGTCTTCGATTATATAAAGAATATCTGAAAACTCAATATTTTCGTAGGGGTTAACACATAGATTTTGAGAAAATTTCAAAAAATTGACATTATTGTTTTAATGCATAGTTGAATCCTGCACTAACATATGATGATGTTTAAAGAGGTTTGGAGCCTTTGTTATCTCCATTTTTCAAGAAAATAGCGATTCTATAGTGGTTATTCCACTTATTTAGGGATTACATGAAGTTTTACTAAATTAATTGATAAAAAATTATAACGATTCTCATATACCATGAAAGAGAGTTTAACATACATTAATACAAAGGTAGAATGTGGTTATAAATTTTAAAATAACGCTAAAGATTATAGGCTTCAAGATATAAAGCATTTACCAAAAACTCAATATTTTCGTAGGGGTTAACACATAGATTTTGAAAATTTCAAAAATTTGACAATATTGTTTTAATGCATAGTTGCATCATTCACTAACATATGATGATGTTTAAAGAGGTTTGGAGCCGTTGTTGTCTCCGTTTTTCAAGAAAATAGCGATTCTACAGTGGTTATTCCACCTATTTAGGAAGTAATATGAAGTTTTACTCAATAAATTGATAAAAAATTATAACGATTCCCATATACCATGAAATAGAGTTTAACATACATTAATACAAATGTATAATGTGGTTAGAAATTTAAAACAACACTAAAAAGTTTAGGCTTCAGTATATAAAGCATTTACCAAAAACTCAATATTTCGTATGGGTATATACATAGATTTTGAAAAAAATCAAAAATATAAAAATATTGTTTTAATGCATATTTGCATCCTGAACTAACATATGATGATGGTCAAAGAGGCTTGAAACCTTTGTTGTCTATGTTTCTCTAGAAAATAACGATTTTATAATGGTTAGTCCACTAATTTAAGGATTACATGAAGTTTTACAAAATTAATTGATATAAAATTAGAAAGATGCCCACGTACCATGAAAAAGAGTTAAATAACATTGATACAAATTTAGAATGTGGTTACAAATTTTAAAATAACGCTAAAGATTATAGGCTTCAGTATATAAAGCATTTACCAAAAACTCAATATTTTCGTAGGGGTTAACACATAGATTTTGAGAAAATTTCAAAAAATTTGACAATATTGTTTTAATGCATAGTTGCATCCTTCACTAACATATGATGATGTTTAAAGAGGTTTGGAGCCGTTGTTGTCTCCGTTTTTCAAGAAAATGGCGATTCTACAGTGGTTATTCCACCTATTTAGGGAGTAATATGAAGTTTTACTCAATAAATTGATAAAAAATTATAATGATTCCCATATACCATGAAATAGAGTTTAACATACATTAATACAAATGTATAATGTGGTTAGAAATTTTAAAACAACACTAAAAAGTTTAGGCTTCAATATATAGAGCGTTAAACGTAAAACTCAATATTTCGTATGGGTATATACATAGATTTTGAAAAAAATCAAAAATATAAAAATATTGTTTTAATGCATATTTGCATCCTGAACTAACATATGATGATGGTCAAAGAGGCTTTGAACCTTTGTTGTCTATGTTTCTCTAGAAAATAGCGATTTTTAAAGGTAAGTCCACTTATTTAGGGATTACATGAAGTTTTACAAAATTAATTGATAAAAAATTAGAAAGATGTCCGTGTACCATGAATGAGAGTTTAAATAACATTAATACAAATTTAGAATGTGGTTACAAATTTTAAAATAATGCTAAAGATTATAGGCTTCAGTATATAAAGAATTTACCAAAAACTCAATATTTTCGTAGGGGTTAACACATAGATTTTGAGAAAATTTCAAAAAATTTGACATTATTGTTTTAATGCATAGTTGCATCATGCACTAACATATGATGATGTTTAAAGAGGTTTGGAGCCTTTGTTGTCTCCGTTTTTCAAGAAAATAGCGATTCTATAGTGGTTATTCTACCAATTTAGGAAGTGTTATGAATTTTCACTAAATTAATTGATAAAAAATTATAATGATTCTCATATACCATGAAAGAGAGTTAAATATACATTAATACAAATTTAGAATGTGGTTAGAAATTTTAAAACAACACTAAAAAGTTTAGGCTTCAGTATATAAAGCATTTACCAAAAACTCAATATTTAGTATGGGTTTATACATAGATTTTGAAAAAATCAAAAATATAACAATGTTGTTTCAATGCATAGTTGCATCCTAAACTAATATATGATGATGGTCAAAGAGGCTTGGAACCTTTGTTGTCTATGTTTCTCTAGAAAATAGCGATTTTTTAAAGGTAAGTCCACTTATTTAGGGATTACATGAAGTTTTACAAAATTAATTGATATAAAATTAGAAAGATGCCCGTGTACCATGAATGAGAGTTTAAATAACATTAATACAAATTTAGAATGTGGTTACAAATTTTAAAATAATGCTAAAGATTATAGGCTTCAGTATATAAAGCATTTACCAAAAACTCAATATTTTAAGTAGGGGTTAGTTAACACATAGATTTTGAGAAAATTTCAAAAAATTTGACATTATTGTTTTAATGCATAGTTGCATCATGCACTAACATATGATGATGTTTTAAGAGGTTTGGAGCCTTTGTTGTCTCCGTTTTTCAAGAAAATAGCGATTCTATAGTGGTTATTCTACCAATTTAGGAAGTGTTATGAATTTTCACTAAATTAATTGATAAAAAATTATAATGATTCTCATATACCATGAAAGAGAGTTAAATATACATTAATACAAATTTAGAATGTGGTTAGAAATTTTAAAACAACACTAAAAAGTTTAGGCTTCAGTATATAAAGCATTTACCAAAAACTCAATATTTTCGTATGGGTATATACATAGATTTTGAAAAAATCAAAAATATAACAATATTGTTTCAATGCATAGTTGCATCCTAAACTAACATATGATGATGGTCAAAGAGGCTTGGAACCTTTGTTGTCTATGTTTCTCTAGAAAATAGCGATTTTATAAAGGTAAGTCCACTTATTTAGGGATTACATGAAGTTTTACAAAATTAATTGATATAAAATTAGAAAGATGCCCGTGTACCATGAAAGAGAGTTTAAATAACATTAATACAAATTTAGAATGTGGTTACAAATTTTAAAACAACACTAAAAAGTTTAGGCTTCAGTATATAAAGAATTTACCAAAAACTCAATATTTTCGTAGGGGTTAACACATAGATTTTGAAAAATTCAAAAATATAACAATATTGTTTTAATGCATAGTTGCATCATGCACTAACGATTCCCATATACCATGAAAGAGAGTTTAACATACATTAATACAAATGTAGAATGTGGTTAGAAATTTTAAAACAACACTAAAAAGTTTAGGCTTCAAGATATAAAGCATTTACCAAAAACTCAATATTTTCGTAGGGGTTAACACATAGATTTTGAGAAAATTTCAAAAAATTTGACATTATTGTTTTAATGCATAGTTGCATCATGCACTAACATATGATGATGTTTAAAGAGGTTTGGAGCCTTTGTTGTCTCTGTTTTCAAGAAAATAGCGATTTTATAGCGGTTATTCCACTATTTAGGGAGTGTTATGAATTTTCACTAAATTAATTGATAAAAAATTATAACGATTCTCATATACCATGAAAGAGAGTTTAACATACATTAATACAAATGTAGAATGTGGTTAGAAATTTTAAAACAACACTAAAAAGTTTAGGCTTCAAGATATAAAGCATTTACAAAAACTCAATATTTAGTATGGGTTTATACATAGATTTTGAAAAATTCAAAAACATAACAATATTGTTTCAATGCATAGTTGCATCCTAAACTAACATATGATGATGGTCAAAGAGGCTTGGAACCTTTGTTGTCTATGTTTCTCTAGAAAATAGCGATTTTATAAAGGTAAGTCCACTTATTTAGGGATTACATGAAGTTTTACAAAATTAATTGATATAAAATTAGAAAGATGCCCATGTACCATGAAAGAGTGTTTAAATAACATTAATACAAATTTAGAATGTGGTTACAAATTTTAAAATAATGCTAAAGATTATAGGCTTCAGTATATAAAGAATTTACCAAAAACTCAATATTTTAAGTAGGGGTTAACACATAGATTTTGAGAAAATTTCAAAAATTTGACATTATTGTTTTAATGCATAGTTGCATCATGCACTAACATATGATGATGTTTAAAGAGGTTTGGAGCCTTTGTTGTCTCCGTTTTCAAGAAAATAGCGATTATAGTGGTTATTCCACTATTTAGGGAGTGTTATGAATTTTCACTAAATTAATTGATAAAAAATTATAACGATTCCCATATACCATGAAAGAGAGTTAAATATACATTAATACAAATCTTGAATGTGGTTAGAAATTTTAAAACAACACTAAAAAGTTTAGGCTTCAGTATATAGATCGTTAAACGTAAAACTCAATATTTTCGTATGGGTTTATACATAGATTTTGAAAAATTCAAAAACATAACAATATTGTTTCAATGCATAGTTGCATCTTAAACTAACATATGATGATGGTCAAAGAGGCTTGGAACCTTTGTTATCTATGTTTCTCTAGAAAATAGCGATTTTATAATGGTTAGTCCACTAATTTAGGGATTACATGAAATTTTACAAAATTAATTGATATAAAATTAGAATGATGCCCGTGTACCATGAAAGAGAGTTTAAATAACATTAATACAAATTTAGAATGTGGTTACAAATTTTAAAATAATGCTAAAGATTATAGGCTTCAAGATATAAAGCATTTACAAAAACTCAATATTTTAGTAGGGGTTAACACATAGATTTTGAGAAAATTTCAAAAAATTGACATTATTGTTTTAATGCATAGTTGAATCCTGCACTAACATATGATGATGTTTAAAGAGGTTTGGAGCCTTTGTTATCTCCATTTTTCAAGAAAATAGCGATTTTATAGCGGTTATTCCACTATTTAGGGAGTGTTATGAAGTTTTACTAAATTAATTGATAAAAAATTATAACGATTCTCATATACCATGAAAGAGTGTTTAACATACATTAATACAAACGTATAATGTGGTTAGAAATTTTAAAACAACACTAAAAAGTTTAGGCTTCAGTATATAGATCGTTAAACGTAAAACTCAATATTTCGTATGGGTATATACATAGATTTTGAAAAATTCAAAAATATAACAATATTTTTTAATGCATATTTGCATCCTAAACTAACATATGATGATGGTCAAAGAGGCTTGGAACCTTTGTTGACTATGTTTCTCTAGAAAATAACGATTTTATAATGGTTAGTCCACTAATTTAGGGATTACATGAAGTTTTACAAAATTAATTGATATAAAATTAGAAAGATGCCCATGTACCATGAAAGAGAGTTTAAATAACATTGATACAAATTTAGAATGTGGTTACAAATTTTAAAATAACGCTAAAGATTATAGGCTTCAGTATATAAAGCATTTACCAAAAACTCAATATTTTCGTAGGGGTTAACACATAGATTTGGAGAAAATTTCAAAAAATTTGACAATATTGTTTTAATGTATAGTTGTATCCTTCACTAACATATGATGATGTTTAAAGAGGTTTGGAGCCGTTGTTGTCTCCGTTTTTCAAGAAAATGGCGATTCTACAGTGGTTATTCCACTTATTTAGGGAGTAATATGAAGTTTTACTCAATAAATTGATAAAAAATTATAACGATTCTCATATACCATGAAAGAGTGTTTAACATACATTAATACAAACGTATAATGTGGTTAGAAATTTTAAAACAACACTAAAAAGTTTAGGCTTCAGTATATAGATCGTTAAACGTAAAACTCAATATTTCGTATGGGTATATACATAGATTTTGAAATAATTCAAAAATATAACAATATTTTTAATGCATATTTGCATCCTGAACTAACATATGATGATGGTCAAAGATGCTTTGAACCTTTGTTGTCTATGTTTCTCTAGAAAATAACGATTTTATAATGATTAGTCCACTAATTTAGGGATTACATGAAGTTTTACAAAATTAATTGATATAAAATTAGAAAGATGCTCATGTACCATGAAAGAGAGTTAAATAACATTGATACAAATTTAGAATGTGGTTATAAATTTTAAAATAATGCTAAAGATTATAGGTTTCAGTATATAAAACATTTACCAAAACTCAATATTTTCGTAGGGGTTAACACATAGATTTTGAAAAATTCAAAAATATAACAATATTGTTTTAATGTATAGTTGTATCCTTCACTAACATATGATGATGTTTAAAGAGGTTTGGAGCCGTTGTTGTCCCCGTTTTTCAAGAAAATGGCGATTCTACAGTGGTTATTCCACTTATTTAGGGATTACATGAAGTTTTACAAAATTAATTGATAAAAAATTATAACGATTCTCATATACCATGAAAGAGTGTTTAACATACATTAATACAAACGTATAATGTAGTTAGAAATTTTAAAACAACACTAAAAAGTTTAGGCTTCAAGATATAGATCGTTAAACGTAAAACTCAATATTTTCGTATGGGTATATACATAGATTTTGAAAAATTCAAAAATATAACAATATTGTTTTAATGCATAGTTGCATCCTAAACTAACATATGATGATGGTCAAAGAGGCTTGGAACCTTTGTTGTCTATGTTTCTCTAGAAAATAGCGATTTTATAATGGTAAGTCCAATTATTTATGAATTACATGAAGTTTTACAAAATTAATTGATATAAAATTAGAAAGATGCCCGTGTACCATGAAAGAGAGTTTAAATAACATTAATACAAATTTAGAATGTGGTTACAAATTTTAAAATAATGCTAAAGATTATAGGCTTCATTATATAAAGAATTTACCAAAACTCAATATTTTCTTAGGAATCATAGATTTTGAGAAAATTTCAAAATATTGACATTATTGTTTTAATGCATAGGTTCATCATGCACTAACATATGATGATTCAATTGTTGTTATTCCACCTATTTAGGGAGTGTTATGAATTTTACTAAATTAATTGATAAAAAATTATAACGATTCCCATATACCATGAAAGAGTGTTTAACATACATTAATACAAATATAGAATGTGGTTAGAAATTTTAACACAACACTAAAAAGTTTAGGCTTCAAGATATAAAGCATTTACCAAAACTCAATATTTAAGTATGGGTTTATACATAGATTTTGAAAAAATAAAAATATAATAATATTGTTTCAATGCATAGTTGCATCCTAAACTAACATATGATGATGGTCAAAGAGGCTTGGAACCTTTGTTGTCTACGTTTCTCTAGAAAATAGCGATTTTATAATGGTAAGTCCACTTATTTTGGGATTACATGAAGTTTTACAAAATTAATTTATATAAAATTAGAAAGATGCCCATGTACCATGAAAGATAGTTTAAATAACATTAATACAAATTTAGAATGTGATTACAAATTTTAAATTAACGCTAAAGATTATAGGCTTCGGTATAGAAAGCATTTACCAAAAACTCAATATTTTCGTAGGGTTTATCACATAGATTTTGAGAAAATTTCAAAAAAATTGACATTATTGTTTTAATGCATAGTTCCATCATGCACTAACATATGATGATGTTTAAAGAGGTTTGGAACTTTTGTTGTCTCCGTTTTTCAAGAAAAAATCGATTCTATAGTGGTTATTCCACCTATTAAGGGAGTGTTATGAATTTTCACTAAATTAATTGAAAGAAATTATAACGATTCTCATATACCATGAAAGAGAGTTAAATATACATTAATACAAATCTAGAATGCGGTTAGAAATTTTAAAACAACACTACTCAGTTTAGGCTTCAGTATATAGAGCGTTTAACTTAAAACTCAATATTTCGTACGGGTTTATACATAGATTTTGAAAAATTAAAAAACATAACAATATTGTTTCAATGCATAGTTGCATCCTAAACTAACATATGATGATGATTAAAAATGTTTGGAACCTTTGTTGTCTATGTTTCTTTAGAAAATAGCGATTTTATAAAGGTAAGTCCACTTATTAACGGATTACATGAAGTTTTACAAAATTAATTGATATAAAATTAGAAAGATGCCCGTGTACCATGAAAGAGAGTTTAAATAACATTCATACAAATTTAAAATGTGGTTATAAATTTTAAAATAATGCTAAAGATTATAGGCTTCAGTATATAAAGAATTTACCAAAACTCAATATTTTCGTAGGGGTTAACACATAGATTTTGAGAAAATTTCAAAAATTGACATTATTGTTTTAATGCATAGTTGCATCATGCACTAACGATTCCCATATACCATGAAAGAGAGTTTAACATACATTAATACAAAGGTAGAATGTGGTTAGAAATTTTAAAACAACACTAAAAAGTTTAGGCTTCATTATATAAAGAATTTACCAAAACTCAATATTTTCTTAGGAATCATAGATTTTGAGAAAATTTCAAAATATTGACATTATTGTTTTAATGCATAGGTTCATCATGCACTAACATATGATGATTCAATTGTTGTTATTCCACCTATTTAGGGAGTGTTATGAATTTTTACTAAATTAATTGATAAAAAATTATAACTATTCCCATATACCATGAAAGAGAGTTTAACATACATTAATACAAATATAGAATGTGGTTAGAAATTTTAACACAACACTAAAAAGTTTAGGCTTCAAGATATAAAGCATTTACCAAAACTCAATATTTTCGTATGGGTTTATACATAGATTTTGAAAAAAATAAAAAATATAATAATATTGTTTCAATGCATAGTTACATTCTAAACTAACATATAATGATGGTCAAAAAGGCTTGGAACCTTTGTTGTCTACGTTTCTCTAGAAAATAGCGATTTTATAATGGCAAGTCCACTTATTTTGGGATTACATGAAGTTTTACAAAATTAATTTATATAAAATTAGAAAGATGCCCATGTACCATGAAAGATAGTTTAAATAACATTAATACAAATTTAGAATGTGATTACAAATTTTAAATTAACGCTAAAGATTATAGGCTTCGGTATAGAAAGCATTTACCAAAAACTCAATATTTTCGTAGGGTTTATCACATAGATTTTGAGAAAATTTCAAAAAAATTGACATTATTGTTTTAATGCATAGTTCCATCATGCACTAACATATGATGATGTTTAAAGAGGTTTGGAACTTTTGTTGTCTCCGTTTTTCAAGAAAAAATCGATTCTATAGTGGTTATTCCACTATTTAGGGAGTGTTATGAAGTTTTACTAAATTAATTGATAAAAAATTATAACGATTCCCATATACCCTGAAAGACAGTTTAACATACATTAATACAAATATAGAATGTATTTTAAAATTTTAAAACAACACTAAAAAGTTTAGGCTTCATTATATAAAGAATTTACCAAAACTCAATATTTAAGTATGGGTTTATACATAGATTTTGAAAAATTCAAAAATATAACAATATTGTTTCAATGCATAGTTGCATCCTAAACTAACATATGATGATGGTCAAAGAGGCTTTGAACCTTTGTTGTCTATGTTTCTTTAGAAAATAGCGATTTTATAAAGGTAAGTCCACTTATTTAGGGATTACATGAAGTTTTACAAAATTAATTGATATAAAATTAGAAAGATGCCCATGTACCATGAAATAGAGTTTAAATAACATTAATACAAATTTAGAATGTGGTTACAAATTTTAAAATAATGCTAAAGATTATAGGCTTCAAGATATAAAGCATTTACCAAAACTCAATATTTTCGTAGGGGTTAACACATAGATTTTGAGAAAATTTCAAAAATTTGACAATATTGTTTTAATGCATAGTTCCATCATGCACTAACATATGATGATGTTTAAAGAGGTTTGGAACTTTTGTTGTCTCCGTTTTCAAGAAAATAGCGATTCTATAGTGGTTATTCCACTATTTAGGAGTGTTATGAATTTTCACTAAATTAATTGAAAGAAATTATAGCGATTCTCATATACCATGAAAGAGAGTTAAATATACATTAATACAAAGGTAGAATGTGGTTAGAAATTTTAAAACAACACTAAAAAGTTTAGGCTTCAAGATATAAAGCATTTACCAAAACTCAATATTTAGTATGGGTTTATACATAGATTTTGAAAAATTAAAAATTATAACGATTCTCATATACCATGAAAGAGAGTTTAACATACATTAATACAAATTTAGAATGTGATTACAAATTTTAAAATAACACTAAAGATTATAGGCTTCAAGATATAAAGCATTTACCAAAACTCAATATTTAGTATGGGTTTATACATAGATTTTGAAAAATTAAAAATTATAACGATTCCCATATACCATGAAAGAGAGTTTAAATAACATTAATACAAAGGTAGAATGTGGTTACAAATTTTAAAATAATGCTAAAGATTATAGGCTTCAGTATATAAAGCATTTACCAAAACTCAATATTTAGTATGGGTTTATACATAGATTTTGAGAAAATTTCAAAAAATTGACATTATTGTTTTAATGCATAGTTCCATCATGCACTAACATATGATGATGTTTAAAGAGGTTTGGAGCCTTTGTTGTCTCCATTTTTCAAGAAAATAGCGATTTTATAAAGGTAAGTCCACTTATTTAGGGATTACATGAAGTTTTACAAAATTAATTGATAAAAAATTATAAAGATTCCCATATACCATGAAAGAGAGTTTAAATAACATTAATACAAATTTAGAATGTGGTTACAAATTTTAAAATAATGCTAAAGATTATAGGCTTCAGTATATAAAGCATTTACCAAAACTCAATATTTTCGTAGGGGTTAACACATAGATTTTGAGAAAATTTCAAAAATTTGACATTATTGTTTTAATGCATAGTTGCATCATGCACTAACATATGATGATGTTTAAAGAGGTTTGGAGCCTTTGTTGTCTCCGTTTTCAAGAAAATAGCGATTCTATAGTGGTTATTCCACCTATTTAGGAAGTGTTATGAAGTTTTACTAAATTAATTGATAAAAAATTATAACGATTCCCATATACCATGAAAGAGAGTTTAACATACATTAATACAAAGGTAGAATATGGTTAGAAATTTTAAAACAACACTAAAAAGTTTAGGCTTCAAGATATAAAGCATTTACCAAAACTCAATATTTTCGTATGGGTATATACATAGATTTTGAGAAAATTTCAAAAATTTGACAATATTGTTTTAATGCATAGTTGCATCCTAAACTAACATATGATGATGGTCAAAGAGGCTTGGAACCTTTGTTGTCTATGTTTCTCTAGAAAATAGCGATTTTATAAAGGTAAGTCCACTTATTTAGGATTACATGAAGTTTTACAAAATTAATTGATATAAAATTAGAAAGATGCCCATGTACCATGAAATAGAGTTTAAATAACATTAATACAAATTTAGAATGTGGTTACAAATTTTAAAATAATGCTAAAGATTATAGGCTTCATTATATAAAGAATTTACCAAAACTCAATATTTTCGTATGGGTATATACATAGATTTTGAGAAAATTTCAAAAATTTGACAATATTGTTTTAATACATAGTTGTATCCTTCACTAACATATGATGATGGTTAAAGAGGCTTGAAACTTTTGTTGTCTATGTTTCTTTAGAAAATAGCGATTCTATAGTGGTTATTCCACCTATTTAGGAAGTATTATGAAGTTTTACTCAATAAATTGATAAAAAATTATAAAGATTCTCATATACCATGAAATAGAGTTTAAATAACATTAATACAAATTTAGAATGTGGTTATAAATTTTAAAATAACACTAAAGATTATAGGCTTGAGTTTATAAAGCATTTACAAAAACTCAATATTTTCGTATGGGTATATACATAGATTTTGAGAAAATTTCAAAAAATTGACAATATTGTTTTAATGCATAGTTGCATCCTGCACTAACATATGATGATGTTTAAAGAGGTTTGGAGCCTTTGTTGTCTCTGTTTTTCAAGAAAATAGCGATTCTATAGTGGTTATTCCACTTATTTAGGGAGTGTTATGAATTTTTACTAAATTAATTGATAAAAAATGATAACGATTCTCATATACCATGAAAGAGAGTTTAACATACATTAATACAAATGTAGAATGTGGTTAGAAATTTTAACACAACACTACAAAGTTTAGGCTTCAGTATATAAAGCATTTACCAAAACTCAATATTTAAGTATGGGTTTATACATAGATTTTGAAAAATTCAAAAACATAACAATATTGTTTCAATGCATAGTTACATCCTAAACTAACATATGATGATGGTTAAAGAGGCTTGAAACTTTTGTTGTCTATGTTTCTCTAGAAAATAGCGATTTTATAAAGGTAAGTCCACTTATTAACGGATTACATGAAGTTTTACAAAATTAATTGATATAAAATTAGAAATATATCTGTGTACCATGAAAGAGTGTTTAAATAACATTAATACAAATTTAGAATGTGGTTACAAATTTTAAAATAATGCTAAAGATTATAGGCTTCAGTATATAAAGAATTTACCAAAAACTCTATATTTTCGTAGGGGTTAGCATATAGATTTTGAGAAAATTTCAAAAAATTTGACATTATTGTTTTAATGCATAGTTCCATCATGCACTAACATATGATGATGTTTAAAGAGGTTTGGAGCCTTTGTTGTCTCCGTTTTTGAAGAAAATAGCGATTCTATAGTGGTTATTCCACCTATTTAGGAAGTGTTATGAATTTTCACTAAATTAATTGAAAAAATTATAACGATTCCCATGAAAGAGAGTTAAATATACATTAATAAAAATCTAGAATGTGGTTAGAAATTTTAAAACAACACTACAAAGTTTAGGCTTCAGTATATAGAGCGTTTAACTTAAAACTCAATATTTCGTATGGGTTTATACATAGATTTTGAAAAAATTCAAAAACATAACAATATTGTTTCAATGCATAGTTGCATCTTAAACTAACATATGATGATGGTCAAAGAGGCTTGGAACTTTTGTTATCTATGTTTCTCTAGAAAATAGCGATTTTATAACGGTAAGTCCACTTATTTAGGGATTACATGAAATTTTACAAAATTAATTGATATAAAATTAGAATGATGCCCGTGTACCATGAAAGAGAGTTTAAATAACATTAATACAAATTTAGAATGTGGTTACAAATTTTTAAATAATGCTAAAGATTATAGGCTTCAATATATAAAGAATATACCAAAAACTCAATATTTTCGTAGGGGGTTTAACACATAGATTTTGATAAAAAATTTGACATTATTGTTTTAATGCATAGTTGCATCCTGAACTAACATATGATGATGTTTAAAGTGGTTTGGAGCCTTTGTTGTCTCCGTTTTTCAAGATAATAGTGATTCTATAACGGTTATTCCACCTATTTAAGGAGTGTTATGAAGTTTTACTAAATTAATTGATAAAAAAATTATAACGATTCCCATATACCATGAAAGACAGTTTAACATACATTAATACAAATGTAGAATGTATTTTAAAATTTTAAAACAACACTAAAAAGTTTAGGCTTCAGTATATAGAGCGTTTAACGTAAAACTCAATATTTCGTATAGGTTTATACATAGATTTTGAAAAAATTCAAAAATATAACAATATTTTTTCAATGCATAGTATTATCCTAAACTAACATATTATGATGGTCAAAGAGGCGTGGAACCTTTGTTATCCATGTTTCTTTAGAAAATAGCGATTTTATAATGGTAAGTCCAATTATTTAGGAATTACATGAAGTTTTACAAAATTAATTGATATAAAATTAAAAATATGCCCATGTACCGTGAAAGAGAGTTTAAATAACATTAATACAAATTTAGAATGTGGTTACAAATTTTAAAATAACGCTAAAGATTATAGGCTTCAGTATAGAAAGCATTTACCAAAACTTCAATATTTTCGTAGGGGGGTTAACACACAGATTTTGAGAAAATTTCAAAAAATTTGACAATACTGTTTTAATGCATAGTTGCATGATCCACTAACATATGATGATGTATAAAGAGGTTTGGAGCCTTTGTTATCTCCGTTTTTCAAGAAAATAGTGATTATATAGTGGTTATTCCACTATTTAGGAAGTGTTATGAATTTTTACTAAGTTAATTGATAAAAAAAATTATAACGATTCTCATATACCATGAAAGAGAGTTTAACATACATTAATACAAAGGTAGAATGTGGTTAGAAATTTGAAAACAACACTAAAAAGTTTAGGCTTCAGTTTATAGAGCGTTTAACGTAAAACTCAATATTTCGTATGGGTTAATACATAAATTTTGAAAAAATTCAAAAACATAATAATATTGTTTCAATGCATAGTTGCATCTTAAACTAACATATGATGATGGTCAAAGAGGCTTGGAACCTTTGTTATCTATGTTTCTCTAGAAAATTGCGATTTTATAATGGTAAGTCCACTTATTTAGGGATTACATGAAGTTTTACAAAATTAATTGATATAAAATTAGAAAGATGCCCATGTACCACTTAAATAACATTAATACAAACTTAGAATGTGGTTACAAATTTTAAAATAACACTAAAGATTATAGGCTTCATTATATAAAGAATTTACCAAAACTCAATATTTTAGTAGGGGTTAACACATAGATTTTGAGAAAATTTCAAAAATTGACATTATTGTTTTAATGCATAGTTGCATCATGCACTAACATATGATGATGTTCAAAGAGGTTTGGAGCCTTTGTTGTCTATGTTTCTTTAGAAAATAGCGATTTTATAATGGTAAGTCCAATTATTTAGGAATTACATGAAGTTTTACAAAATTAATTGATATAAATTAAAAATATGCCCATGTACCGTGAAAGAGAGTTTAAATAACATTAATACAAATTTAGAATGTGGTTACAAATTTTAAAATAACACTAAAGATTATAGGCTTCATTATATAAAGAATTTACCAAAACTTCAATATTTTAAGTAGGGGTTAACACAGATTTTGAGAAAATTTCAAAAATTTGACAATACTGTTTTAATGCATAGTTGCATGATCCACTAACATATGATGATGTATAAAGAGGTTTGGAGCCTTTGTTATCTCCGTTTTTCAAGAAAATAATGATTCTATAGTGGTTATTCCCCCTATTTAGGGAGTGTTATGCAGTTTTACTAAGTTAATTGATAAAAAAAATTATAACGATTCTCATATACCATGAAAGAGAGTTTAACATACATTAATACAAAGGTAGAATGTGGTTAGAAATTTGAAAACAACACTAAAAAGTTTAGGCTTCAGTTTATAGAGCGTTTAACGTAAAACTCAATATTTCGTATGGGTTAATACATAAATTTTGAAAAAATTCAAAAACATAATAATATTGTTTCAATGCATAGTTGCATCTTAAACTAACATATGATGATGGTCAAAGAGGCTTGGAACCTTTGTTATCTATGTTTCTCTAGAAAATTGCGATTTTATAATGGTAAGTCCACTTATTTAGGGATTACATGAAGTTTTACAAAATTAATTGATATAAAATTAGAAAGATGCCCGTGTACCACTTAAATAACATTAATACAAACTTAGAATGTGGTTACAAAGTTTAAAATTACTAAAGATTATAGGCTTCATTATATAAAGAATTTACCAAAAACTCAATATTTTCGTAGGGGCTAACACATAGATTTTGAGAAAATTTCAAAAAAATTGACATTATTGTTTTAATGCATAGTTGCATCGCGCACTAACATATGATGATGTTTAAAGAGTTTTGGAGCCTTTGTTGTCTCTGTTTTTCAAGAAAATAACGATTCTATTGTTGTTATTCCACCTATTTAGAGAGTGTTATGAATTTTTACTAAATTAATTGATAAAAAATTATAACTATTCCCATATACCATGAAAGAGAGTTTAACATACATTAATACAAATGTAGAATGTGGTTAGAAATTTTAACACAACACTAAAAAGTTTAGGCTTCAAGATATAAAGCATTTACCAAAACTCAATATTTCAGATGGTTTTATACATAGATTTTGAAAAAATTAAAAATATAACTATATTGTTTTAATGCATAGTTGCATCCTAAACTAACATATGATGATGGTCAAAGAGGCTTGGAACCTTTGTTGTCTATGTTTCTCTAGAAAATAGCGATTTTATAATGGATAGTCCACTAATTTAGAGATTACATGAAGTTTTACAAAATTAATTGATATAAAATTATAAAGATGCCCATGTACCATGAAATAAAGTTTAAATAACCTTAATACAAATTTAGAATGTGGTTACAAATTTTAAAATAACGCTAAAGATTATAGGCTTCAGTATATAAAGCATTTACCAAAAACTCAATATTTTCGTAGGGTTAACACATAGACTTTGAGAAAATTTCAAATTTTTTGACAATATTGTTTTAATGCATAGTTGCATTCTGCACTAATATATGATGATGTTCAAAGAGTCTTGCAGCCTTTGTTGTCTCCGTTTTTCAAGAAAATAACAATTCTATAGTGGTTATTCCACTTATTTAGAGAGTATTATGAAGTTTTACTAAATTAATTGATAAAAAACTATAAAGATTCTCATATACCATGAAAAAGAGTTTAACATACATTAATACAAATGTAGAATGTGGTTAGAAATTTTAAAACAACACTAAAAAGTTTAGGCTTCAGTATATAGAGCGCTTAACGTAAAACTCAATATTTCGTATGGGTTTATACATAGATTTTGAAAAAATTAAAAATATAATAATATTGTTTTAATGCATAGTTGCATTCTAAACTAACATATGATGATGGTCAAAGAGGTTTGGAGCCTTTGTTGTCTACGTTTCTCTAGAAAATAGCGATTTTATAATGGTAAGTCCACTAATTTAGGGATTACATGAAGTTTTACAAAATTAATTGATATAAAATTAGAAAGATGCCCATGTACCATGAAAGAGAGTTTAAATAACCTTAATACAAATTTAGAATGTGGTTACAAATTTTAAAATATCGCTAAAGATTATATGCTTCAGTATATAAAGCATTTACCAAAACTGAATATTTTCGTAGGGGTTAACACATAGATTTTGAGAAAATTTCAAAAATTGACATTATTGTTTTAATGCATAGTTGCATCCTGCACTAACATATGATGATGTTTAAAGAGGTTTGGAGCCTTTGTTGTCTCCGTTTTCAAGAAAATAGCGATTCTATAGTGGTTATTCCACCTATTTAGGAGTGTTATGAATTTTTACTAAATTAATTGATAAAAAATTATAACGATTCTCATATACCATGAAAGAGAGTTTAAATAACATTAATACAAATGTAGAATGTGGTTAGAAATTTTAAAACAACACTAAAAAGTTTAGGCTTCAGTATATAAAGCATTTACCAAAACTCAATATTTTCGTAGGGGTTAACACATAGATTTTGAAAAAAATCAAAAATATAACAATACTGTTTCAATGCATAGTATCATCCTAAACTAACATATATGATGGTCAAAGAGGCTTGGAACCTTTGTTGTCTATGTTTCTTTAGAAAATAGCGATTTTATAATGGTAGGTCCACTTATTTAGGGATTACATGAAGTTTTACAAAATTAATTGATATAAAATTAGAAAGATGCCCATGTACCATGAAAGAGAGTTTAAATAACATTAATACAAATTTAGAATGTGGTTACAAATTTTAAAATAACGCTAAAGATTATAGGCTTCAGTATATAAAGCATTTACCAAAACCTCAATATTTTCGTAGGGGTTAACACATAGATTTTGAGAAAATTTCAAAAAATTGACATTATTGTTTTAATGCTTAGTTGCATCCTGCACTAACATATGATGATGTTTAAAGAGGTTTGGAGCCTTTGTTGTCTCCGTTTTACAAGAAAATAGCGATTCTATAGTGGTTATTCCACCTATTTAGGAGTGTTATGAAGTTTTACTAAATTAATTGATAAAAAATTATAACGATTCCCATATACCATGAAAAGAGTGTTTAACATACATTAATACAAATGTAGAATGTGGTTAGAAATTTTAACACAACACTAAAAAGTTTAGGCTTCAGTATATAAAGCATTTACCAAAACTCAATATTTCGTATGGGTTTATACATAGATTTTGAAAAAATTCAAAAACATAATAATATTGTTTCAATGCATAGTTGCATCCTAAACTAACATATGATGATGGTTAAAGAGGCTTGGAACCTTTGTTGTCTATGTTTCTCTAGAAAATAGCGATTTTATAATGGTAGGTCCAATTATTTAGGGATTACATGAAGTTTTACAAAATTAATTGATATAAAATTATAAAGATGCCCATGTACCATGAAATAGAGTTTAAATAACATTAATACAAATTTATAATGTAGTTACAAATTTTAAAATAACACTAAAGATTATAGGCTTCGGTATAGAAAGCATTTACCAAAACCTCAATATCTTCGTAGGGGGGTTAACACATACATTTTGAGAAAATATCAAAAAAATTGACATTATTGTTTTAATGCTTAGTTGCATCTTGCACTAACATATGATGATGTTTAAAGAGGTTTGGAGCCTTTGTTGTCTCCGTTTTCAAGAATATAGCGATTTTATAGTGGTTATTCCACTTATTTAGGGAGTGTTATGAACTTTAATAAATTAATTGATAAAAAATTATAACGATTCTCATATACCATGAAAGAGAGTTTAAATAACATTAATACAAATGTAGAATGTGGTTAGAAATTTTAAAACAACACTAAAAAGTTTAGGCTTCAGTATATAAAGCATTTACCAAAACTCAATATTTTCGTATGGGTTTATACATAGATTTTGAAAAAATTCAAAAAATAACAATATTGGTTCAATGCATAGTTGCATCCTAAACTAACATATGATGATGTTTAAAGAGGTTTGGAGCCTTTGTTGTCTATGTTTCTTTAGAAAATAGCGATTTTATAAAGATAAGTCCACTTATTTAGGGATTACATGAAATTTTACAAAATTAATTGATATAAAATTAGAATGATGACCGTGTACCATGAAAGAGAGCTTAAATAACATTAATACAAATTTAGAATGTGGTTACAAATTTTAAAATAATGCTAAAGATTATAGGCTTCAGTATATAAAGCATTTACCAAAAACTCAATATTTTCGTAGGGTTAACACATAGATTTTGAGAAAATTTCAAAAATTTGACAATATTGTTTTAATGCATAGTTGCATCATACGCTAACATATGATGATGTTCAAAGAGGTTTGGAGCCTTTGTTGTCTCCGTTTTTCAAGAAAATAGCGATTTTATAATGGTTAGTCCACTAATTTAGGGATTACATGAAGTTTTACTAAATAAATTGATAAAAAAATTATAAAGATTCCCATATACCATGAAATAGAGTTTAACATACATTAATACAAATGTATAATGTGGTTAGAAATTTAAAACAACACTAAAAAGTTTAGGCTTCAGTATATAGATCGTTAAACGTAAAACTCAATATTTCGTATGGGTATATACATAGATTTTGAAAAAATCAAAAATATAAAAATATTGTTTTAATGCATATTTGCATCCTAAACTAACATATGATGATGGTCAAAGAGGCTTGGAACCTTTGTTGACTATGTTTCTCTAGAAAATAACGATTTTATAATGGTTAGTCCACTAATTTAGGGATTACATGAAGTTTTACAAAATTAATTGATATAAAATTAGAAAGATGCCCATGTACCATGAAAGAGAGTTTAAATAACATTGATACAAATTTAGAATGTGGTTACAAATTTTAAAATAACGCTAAAGATTATAGGCTTCAGTATATAAAGCATTTACCAAAAACTCAATATTTTCGTAGGGTTAACACATAGATTTTGAAAAAAATTCAAAAATTTAACAATATTGTTTTAATGCATAGTTGCATCCTTCACTAACATATGATGATGTTTAAAGAGGTTTGGAGCCTTTGTTGTCTCCGTTTTTCAAGAAAATGGCGATTCTACAGTGGTTATTCCACCTATTTAGGGAGTATTATGAAGTTTTACTCAATAAATTGATAAAAAATTATAACGATTCCCATATACCATGAAAAGAGTGTTTAACATACATTAATACAAATGTATAATGTGGTTAGAAATTTTAAAACAACACTAAAAAGTTTAGGCTTCAGTATATAGAGCGTTTAACGTAAAACTCAATATTTCGTATGGGTATATACATAGATTTTGAAAAAATTCAAAAATATAACAATATTGTTTTAATGCATATTTGCATCCTAAACTAACATATGATGATGGTCAAAGAGGCTTGGAACCTTTGTTGACTATGTTTCTCTAGAAAATAACGATTTTATAATGGTTAGTCCACTAATTTAGGGATTACATGAAGTTTTACAAAATTAATTGATATAAAATTAGAAAGATGCCCATGTACCATGAAAGAGAGTTTAAATAACATTAATACAAATTTAGAATGTGGTTACAAATTTTAAAATAACGCTAAAGATTATAGGCTTCAGTATATAAAGCATTTACCAAAAACTCAATATTTTCGTAGGGTTAACACATAGATTTTGAGAAAATTTCAAAAATTTGACAATATTTTTTTAATGCATAGTTGCATCATTCACTAACATATGATGATGTTTAAAGAGGTTTGGAGCCTTTGTTGTCTCCGTTTTTCAAGAAAATGGCGATTCTACAGTGGTTATTCTTCTATTTATGGAGTGTTATGAAGTTTTACTAAATTAATTGATAAAAAATTATAACGATTCCCATATACCATGAAAGAGAGTTTAAATAACATTAATACAAATGTAGAATGTGGTTAGAAATTTTAAAACAACACTAAAAAGTTTAGGCTTCAGTATATAAAGCATTTACCAAAACTCAATATTTTCGTATGGGTTTATACATAGATTTTGAAAAAATTAAAAATATAACAATATTGTTTCAATGCATAGTTGCATCCTAAACTAACATATGATGATGTTTAAAGAGGTTTGGAGCCTTTGTTGTCTATGTTTCTTTAGAAAATAGCGATTTTATAAAGATAAGTCCACTTATTTAGGGATTACATGAAGTTTTACAAAATTAATTGATATAAAATTAGAAAGATGCCCATGTACCATGAAAGAGAGTTTAAATAACATTAATACAAATTTAGAATGTGGTTACAAATTTTAAAATAATGCTAAAGATTATAGGCTTCAAGATATAAAGCATTTACCAAAAACTCAATATTTTCGTATGGGTTTATACATAGATTTTGAGAAAATTTCAAATTTTTGACAATATTGTTTTAATGCATAGTTGCATCCTTCACTAACATATTATGATGTTCAAAGAGTCTTGCAGCCTTTGTTGTCTCTGTTTTTCAAGAAAATAATAATTCTATAGTGGTTATTCCACTTATTTAGAGAGTATTACGAAGTTTTACTAAATTAATTGATAAAAAACTATAAAGATTCTCATATACCATGAAAAAGAGTTTAACATACATTAATACAAATGTAGAATGTGGTTAGAAATTTTAAAACAACACTAAAAAAGTTTAAGCTTCAGTATGTAGAGCGTTTAACGTAAAACTCAATATTTCGTATAGATTTTGAAAAAAATTCAAAAATATAACTATATTGTTTTAATGCATAGTTGCATCCTTAACTAACATATGATGATGGTCAAATAGGCTTGGAACCTTTGTTGTCTATTTTTCTCTAGAAAATAACGATTTTATAATGGTTAGTCCACTAATTTAGAGATTACATGAAGTATTACAAAATCAATTTATATAAAATTAGAAAGATACCCATGTACCATGAAAGATAGTTTAAATAACCTTAATACAAATTTAGAATGTGGTTACAAATTTTAAAATAACGCCAAAGATTATAGGCTTGAGTTTATAAAGCATTTACAAAAAACTCAATTTTTCGTAGGGTTAACACATAGATTTTGAGAAAATTTTCAAAAAAATTGACAATATTGTTTTAATGCTTAGTTACATCCTTCACTAACATATTATGATGTTCAAAGAGGTTTGGAGCCTTTGTTGTCTCCGTTTTTCAAGAAAATAGCAATTCTATAGTGGTTATTCCACCTATTTAGGAAGTATTATGAAGTTTTACAAAATTAATTGATAAAAAAAGTTATAACGATTTTCATATACCCTGAAAGAGAGTTTAACATACATTAGTACAAATATAGAATGTGGTTAGAAATTTTAAAACAAAACTAAAAAGTTTAGGCTTCAGTATATAGAGCGTTTAACGTAAAACTCAATATTTCGTATGGTTTTATACATAGATTTTGAAAAAATCAAAAATATAACTATATTGTTTTAATGCATAGTTGCATCCTAAACTAACATATGATGATGGTCAAAGAGGCTTGGAACTTTTGTTGTCTATGTTTCTTTAGAAAATAGCGATTTTATAATGGATAGTCCACTAATTTAGAGATTACATGAAGTTTTACAAAATTAATTGATATAAAATTATAAAGATGCCCATGTACCATGAAATAGAGTTTAAATAACCTTAATACAAATTTAGAATGTGGTTATAAATTTTAAAATAATGCTAAAGATTATAGGCTTCAGTATATAAAGCATTTACCAAAAACTCAATATTTTCGTAGGGTTAACACATAGATTTTGAGAAAATTTCAAAAAATTGACAATATTGTTTTAATGCATAGTTGCATCATGCACTAACATATGATGATGTTTAAAGAGGTTTGGAGCCTTTGTTGTCTCCGTTTTTCAAGAAAATAGCGATTCTATAGTGGTTATTCCACTATTTAGGGAGTATTATGAAGTTTTACTAAATTAATTGATAAAAAATTATAACGATTCCCATATACCATGAAAAGAGTGTTTAAATAACATTAATACAAATTTAGAATGTGGTTATAAATTTTAAAATAATGCTAAAGATTATAGGCTTCAGTATATAAAGCATTTACCAAAAACTCAATATTTTCGTAGGGTTAACACATAGATTTTGAGAAAATTTCAAAAAATTGACAATATTGTTTTAATGCATAGTTGCATCATGCACTAACATATGATGATGTTTAAAGAGGTTTGGAGCCTTTGTTGTCTCTGTTTTCAAGAAAATAGCGATTCTATAGTGGTTATTCCACTTATTTAGGGTGTGTTATGAATTTTTACTAAATTAATTGATAAAAAATTATAACGATTCCCATATACCATGAAAAGAGTGTTTAACATACATTAATACAAATGTAGAATGTGGTTAGAAATTTTAAAACAACACTAAAAAGTTTAGGCTTCAGTATATAAAGCATTTACCAAAAACTCAATATTTCAGTATGGGTTTATACATAGATTTTGAAAAAATTAAAAAATATAACAATATTGTTTCAATGCATAGTTGCATCCTAAATTAACATATGATGATGGTCAAAGAGGCTTGGAACCTTTGTTATCTATGTTTCTCTAGAAATAGCGATTTTATAATGGTAAGTCCACTTATTTAGGGATTACATAAAGTTTTATAAAATTAATTGATATAAAATTAAAGATGCCCATGTACCATGAAATAGAGTTTAAATAACATTAATACAAATTTATAATGTGGTTAGAAATTTTAAAACAACACTAAAAAGTTTAGGCTTCAGTATATAAAGCATTTACCAAAAACTCAATATTTTCGTAGGGGTTAACACATAGATTTTGAGAAAATTTCAAAAAATTGACAATATTTTTTTAATGCATAGTTGCATCATTCACTAACATATGATGATGTTTAAAGAGGTTTGGAGCTTTTGTTGTCTCTGTTTTTCAAGAAAATGGTGATTCTACGGTGGTTATTCCACCTATTTAGAGAGTATTATGAAGTTTTACTCAATAAATTGATAAACAATTATAATGATTCTCATATATCATGAAAGAGTGTTTAACATACATTAATACAAATGTATAATGTGGTTAGAAATTTTAAAACAACACTAAAAAGTTTAGGCTTCAGTATATAGAGCGTTTAACGTAAAACTCAATATTTCGTATGGGTATATACATAGATTTTGAAAAAAATCAAAAATATAACAATATTGTTTTAATGCATATTTGCATCCTAAACTAACATATGATGATGGTCAAAGAGGCTTGGAACCTTTGTTGACTATGTTTCTCTAGAAAATAACAATTTTATAATGGTTAGTCCACTAATTTAGGGATTACATGAAGTTTTACAAAATTAATTGATAGAAAATTAGAAAGATGCTCATGTACCATGAAAGATAGTTTAAATAACATTGATACAAATTTAGAATGTGGTTACAAATTTTAAAATAACGCAAAAGATTATAGGCTTCAGTATATAAAGCATTTACCAAAAACTCAATATTTTCGTATGGGTTATAACACATTGATTTTGAAAAAATTCAAAATATTTGAAATATTTTTTAATTGATAGTTTCATCTTTCACTAACATATGATGATGTTTAAAGAGGTTTGGAGCCTTTGTTGTCTCCGTTTTCAAGAAAATAGCGATTTTATAATGGTTAGTCCACTAATTTAGGGATTACATGAAGTTTTACAAAATTAATTGATAAAAAATTATAACGATTCCCATATACCATGAAAGAGAGTTTAACATACATTAATACAAAGGTAGAATGTGGTTAGAAATTTTAAAACAACACTAAAAAGTTTAGGCTTCAAGATATAAAGCATTTACCAAAAACTCAATATTTTCGTATGGGTATATACATAGATTTTGAAAAAAATCAAAAATATAAAAATATTGTTTTAATGCATATTTGCATCCTGAACTAACATATGATGATGGTCAAAGAGGCTTTGAACCTTTGTTGTCTATGTTTCTCTAGAAAATAACGATTTTATAATGATTAGTCCACTAATTTAGGGATTACATGAAGTTTTACAAAATTAATTGATATAAAATTAGAAAGATGCCCATGTACCATAAAAGAGTGTTTAACATACATTAATACAAATTTATAATGTGGTTACAAATTTTAAAATAACGCTAAAGATTATAGGCTTCAGTATATAAAGCATTTACCAAAAACTCAATATTTTCGTAGGGTTAACACATAGATTTTGAGAAAATTTCAAAAAATTTGACAATATTGTTTTAATGCATAGTTGCATCATTCACTAACATATGATGATGTTTAAAGAGGTTTGGAGCCTTTGTTGTCTCCGTTTTTCAAGAAAATAGCAATTTTATAGTGGTTATTCCACTTATTTAGAGAGTATTATGAAGTTTTACTAAATTAATTGATAAAAAATTATAACGATTATCATATACCATGAAAGAGAGTTTAACATACATTAATACAAATGTAGAATGTGGTTAGAAATTTTAAAACAACACTAAAAAGTTTAGGCTTCAGTATATAAACCATTTACCAAAAACTCAATATTTCGTATGGGTTTATACATAGATTTTGAAAAAATTCAAAAATATAAAAATATTGTTTTAATGCATATTTGCATCCTAAACTAACATATGATGATGGTCAAAGAGGCTTGGAACCTTTGTTGTCTATGTTTCTCTAGAAAATAACGATTTTATAATGGTTAGTCCACTAATTTAGAGATTACATGAAGTTTTACAAAATTAATTGATATAAAATTAGAAAGATGCCCATGTACCATGAAAGAGAGTTTAAATAACATTGATACAAATTTAGAATGTGGTTACAAATTTTAAAATAACGCTAAAGATTATAGGCTTCAGTATATAAAGCATTTACCAAAAACTCAATATTTTCGTAAGGGTTAACACATAGATTTTGAGAAAATTTCAAAAAATTTGACAATATTGTTTTAATGCATAGTTGCATCATGCACTAATATATGATGATGTTTAAAGAGGTTTGGAGCCTTTGTTGTCTCCGTTTTTCAAGAAAATGGCGATTCTACAGTGGTTATTCCACCTATTTAGGGAGTAATATGAAGTTTTACTCAATAAATTGATAAAAAATTATAACGATTCTCATATACCATGAAAGAGTGTTTAACATACATTAATACAAACGTATAATGTGGTTAGAAATTTTAAAACAACACTAAAAAGTTTAGGCTTCAAGATATAAAGCATTTACCAAAAACTCAATATTTCAGATGGTTTTATACATAGATTTTGAAAAAATTCAAAAATATAACAATATTGTTTTAATGCATATTTGCATCCTAAACTAACATATGATGATGGTCAAAGAGGCTTGGAACCTTTGTTGACTATGTTTCTCTAGAAAATAACGATTTTATAATGGTTAGTCCACTAATTTAGGGATTACATGAAGTTTTACAAAATTAATTGATAAAAAATTATAACGATTCTCATATACCATGAAATAGAGTTTAACATACATTAATACAAATTTAGAATGTGGTTACAAATTTTAAAATAACGCTAAAGATTATAGGCTTGAGTTTATAAAGCATTTACCAAAACTCAATATTTTCGTAGGGTTAACACATAGATTTTGAGAAAATTTCAAAAAATTGACAATATTGTTTTAATGCATAGTTGCATCCTTAACTAACATATGATGATGGTCAAAGAGGCTTGGAACCTTTGTTGTCTATGTTTCTCTAGAAAATAACGATTTTATAATGATTAGTCCACTAATTTAGAGATTACATGAAGTTTTACAAAATTAATTGATAAAAACTATAAAGATTCTCATATACCATGAAATAGAGTTTAAATAACATTGATACAAATTTAGAATGTGGTTACAAATTTTAAAATAACACTAAAGATTATAGGCTTGAGTTTATAAAGCATTTACAAAAACTCAATATTTTCGTAGGGTTAACACATAGATTTTGAAAAATTAAAAAATATGCTCATGTACCATGAAAGAGAGTTTAAATAACATTGATACAAATTTAGAATGTGGTTACAAATTTTAAAATAACGCTAAAGATTATAGGCTTCAGTATATAAAGCATTTACCAAAAACTCAATATTTTAGTAGGGGTTAACACATAGATTTTGAAAAAATTCAAAAATATAAAAATATTGTTTTAATGCATAGTTGCATCCTTCACTAACATATGATGATGTTTAAAGAGGTTTGGAGCCTTTGTTGTCTCCGTTTTTCAAGAAAATAGCGATTCTATAGTGGTTATTCCACCTATTTAGGAAGTATTATGAAGTTTTACAAAATTAATTGATATAAAATTATAAAGATGCCCATGTACCATGAAAAGAGTGTTTAAATAACATTGATACAAATTTAGAATGTGGTTAGAAATTTTAAAACAACACTAAAAAGTTTAGGCTTCAGTATATAAAGCATTTACAAAAACTCAATATTTTCGTAGGGTTAACACATAGATTTTGAAAAAATTCAAAAATATAACAATATTGTTTTAATGCATAGTTGCATCCTAAACTAACATATGATGATGGTCAAATAGGCTTGGAACCTTTGTTGTCTATTTTTCTCTAGAAAATAACGATTTTATAATGGTTAGTCCACTAATTTAGAGATTACATGAAGTATTACAAAATTAATTTATATAAAATTAGAAAGATGCCCATGTACCATAAAAGAGTGTTTAAATAACATTGATACAAATTTAGAATGTGGTTACAAATTTTAAAATAACACTAAAGATTATAGGCTTGAGTTTATAAAGCATTTACAAAAACTCAATATTTTCGTAGGGTTAACACATAGATTTTGAGAAAATTTTCAAATTTTTGACAATATTGTTTTAATGCATAGTTGCATCCTGCACTAATATATGATGATGTTCAAAGAGGTTTGGAGCCTTTGTTGTCTCCGTTTTTCAAGAAAATAGCAATTCTATAGTGGTTATTCCACCTATTTAGGAAGTATTATGAAGTTTTACAAAATTAATTGATAAAAAAAGTTATAACGATTCCCATATACCATGAAAGAGAGTTTAACATACATTAATACAAATGTAGAATGTGGTTAGAAATTTTAAAACAAAACTAAAAAGTTTAGGCTTCAAGATATAAAGCATTTACCAAAAACTCAATATTTCGTATGGGTTTATACATAGATTTTGAAAAAATTCAAAAATATAACAATATTGTTTTAATGCATAGTTGCATCCTAAACTAACATATGATGATGGTCAAAGAGGCTTGGAACCTTTGTTGTCTATGTTTCTCTAGAAAATAGCGATTTTATAATGGTTAGTCCACTAATTTAGGGATTACATGAAGTTTTACAAAATTAATTGATATAAAATTATTAACATGCCCATGTACCATGAAAGAGAGTTTAAATAACATTGATACAAATTTAGAATGTGGTTACAAATTTTAAAATAACGCTAAAGATTATAGGCTTCAATATATAAAGCATTTACCAAAAACTCAATATTTTCGTAGGGTTAACACATAGATTTTGAGAAAATTACAAAAAAATTGACAATATTGTTTTAATCCATAGTTGCATCCTTCACTATCATATGATGATGTTTAAAGAGGTTTGGAGCTTTTGTTGTCTCCGTTTTTCAAGAAAATGGTGATTTTACAGTGTTTATTCCACCTATTTAGAGAGTATTATGAAGTTTTACTCAATAAATTGATAAAAAAATTATAACGATTTCCATATACTATGAAATAGAGTTTAGCATACATTAATACAAATTTATAATGTGGTTAGAAATTTTAAAACAACACTAAAAAGTTTAGGCTTCTGTATATAAAGCATTTACCAAAAACTCAATATTTCATATGGGTTTATACATAGATTTTGAAAAATATTCAAAAATATAACAATATTGTTTTAATGCATAGTTGCATCCTAAACTAACATATGATGATGGTCAAAGAGGCTTGGAACCTTTGTTGTCTATGTTTCTCTAGAAAATAACGATTTTATAATGGTTAGTCCACTAATTTATGGATTACATGAAGTTTTACAAAATTAATTGATATAAAATTAGAAAGATGTCCATGTACCATGAAAGAGAGTTTAAATAACATTAATACAAATTTAGAATGTGGTTACAAATTTTAAAATAATGCTAAAGATTATAGGCTTCAAGATATAAAGCATTTACCAAAACTCAATATTTTCGTAGGGTTAACACATAGATTTTGAGAAAATTTCAAAAAAATTGACAATATTGTTTTAATGCATAGTTGCATTCTGCACTAATATATGAAGATGTTCAAAGAGGTTTGGAGCCTTTGTTGTCTCGGTTTTTCAAGAAAATAGCAATTTTATAGTGGTTGTTCCACTTATTTAGAGAGTATTATGAAGCTTTACTAAATTAATTGATAAAAAATTATAACGATTCTCATATACCATGAAAGAGAGTTAAATATACATTAATACAAATGTAGAATGTGGTTAGAAATTTTAAAACAACACTAAAAAGTTTAGGCTTCAGTATATAGAGCGTTTAACGTAAAACTCAATATTTCGTATGGTTTTATACATAGATTTTGAAAAAATCAAAAATATAACTATATTGTTTTAATGCATAGTTGCATCCTAAACTAACATATGATGATGGTCAAAGAGGCTTGGAACCTTTGTTGTCTATGTTTCTCTAGAAAATAGCGATTTTATAATGGTTAGTCCACTAATTTAGGGATTACATGAAGTTTTACAAAATTAATTGATATAAAATTAGAAAGATACCCATGTACCATGAAAAGAGTGTTTAAATAACCTTAATACAAATTTAGAATGTGGTTACAAATTTTAAAATAATGCTAAAGATTATAGGCTTCAGTATATAAAGCATTTACCAAAAACTCAATATTTTCGTAGGGGTTAACACATAGACTTTGAGAAAATTTCAAATTTTTTGACAATATTGTTTTAATGCATAGTTCCATCATGCACTAACATATGATGATGTTTAAAGAGGTTTGGAGCCTTTGTTGTCTCCGTTTTCAAGAAAATAGCGATTTTATAATGGTTAGTCCACTAATTTAGGGATTACATGAAGTTTTACAAAATTAATTGATAAAAAATTATAACGATTCCCATATACCATGAAAGAGAGTTTAAATAACATTAATACAAATGTAGAATGTGGTTAGAAATTTTAAAACAACACTAAAAAGTTTAGGCTTCAGTATATAGAGCGTTTAACGTAAAACTCAATATTTTCGTAGGGTTAACACATAGATTTTGAAAAAATTCAAAAACATAACAATATTGTTTCAATGCATAGTTGCATCCTAAACTAACATATGATGATGGTCAAAGAGGCTTGGAACCTTTGTTGTCTATGTTTCTCTAGAAAATAGCGATTTTATAATGGTTAGTCCACTAATTTAGAGATTACATGAAGTTTTACAAAATTAATTGATATAAAATTAGAAAGATACCCATGTACCATGAAAGAGAGTTTAAATAACCTTAATACAAATTTATAATGTGGTTACAAATTTTAAAATAACGCTAAAGATTATAGGCTTCAGTATATAAAGCATTTACCAAAAACTCAATATTTTCGTAGGGGTTAACACATAGACTTTGAGAAAATTTCAAATTTTTTGACAATATTGTTTTAATGCATAGTTGCATCCTGCACTAATATATGATGATGTTCAAAGAGGTTTGGAGCCTTTGTTGTCTCCGTTTTTCAAGAAAATAGTGATTATATAGTGGTTATTCCACCTATTTAGGGAGTATTATGAAGTTTTACTAAATTAATTGATAAAAAATTATAAAGATTCCCATATACCATGAAAGAGAGTTTAACATACATTAATACAAATGTAGAATGTGGTTACAAATTTTAAAATAACACTAAAGATTATAGGCTTCAGTATATAGAGCGTTTAACAAAACTCAATATTTTCGTATGGGTTTATACATAGATTTTGAAAAAATTCAAAAATATAACAATATTGTTTTAATGCATAGTTGCATCCTAAACTAACATATGATGATGGTCAAAGAGGCTTGGAACCTTTGTTGTCTATGTTTCTCTAGAAAATAGCGATTTTATAATGGTTAGTCCACTAATTTAGGGATTACATGAAGTTTTACAAAATTAATTGATATAAAATTAGAAAGATGCCCATGTACCATGAAAGAGAGTTTAAATAACATTAATACAAATTTAGAATGTGGTTACAAATTTTAAAATAACGCTAAAGATTATAGGCTTCAAGATATAAAGCATTTACCAAAACTCAATATTTTCGTAGGGTTAACACATAGATTTTGAGAAAATTTCAAAAAATTTGACAATATTGTTTTAATGCATAGTTGCATCATGCACTAATATATGATGATGTTCAAAGAGGTTTGGAGCCTTTGTTGTCTCCGTTTTTCAAGAAAATAGTGATTCTATAGTGGTTATTCCACCTATTTAGGGAGTATTATGAAGTTTTACTAAATTAATTGATAAAAAATTATAACGATTCTCATATACCATGAAAGAGAGTTTAACATACATTAATACAAATGTAGAATGTGGTTAGAAATTTTAAAACAACACTAAAAAGTTTAGGCTTCAGTATATAAAGCATTTACCAAAACTCAATATTTAGTATGGGTTTATACATAGATTTTGAAAAAATTCAAAAATATAACAATATTGTTTTAATGCATAGTTGCATCCTAAACTAACATATGATGATGGTCAAAGAGGCTTGGAACCTTTGTTGTCTATGTTTCTCTAGAAAATAGCGATTTTATAATGGTTAGTCCACTAATTTAGAGGTTACATGAAGTTTTACAAAATTAATTGATATAAAATTAGAAAGATGCCCATGTACCATGAAAGAGAGTTTAACATACATTAATACAAATTTAGAATGTGGTTACAAATTTTAAAATAACACTAAAGATTATAGGCTTCAGTATATAAAGCATTTACCAAAACTCAATATTTTCGTAGGGGTTAACACATAGATTTTGAGAAAATTTCAAAAAATTGACAATATTGTTTTAATGCATAGTTGCATCATGCACTAATATATGATGATGTTTAAAGAGGTTTGGAGCCTTTGTTGTCTCCGTTTTTCAAGAAAATAGCAATTCTATAGTGGTTATTCCACCGATTTAGAGAGTATTATGAAGTTTTACTAAATTAATTGATAAAAAATTATAATGATTCTCATATACCATGAAAGAGAGTTTAACATACATTAATACAAATGCTGAATGTAGTTAGAAATTTTTAAACAACACTAAAAAGTTTAGGCTTCAGTATATAAAGCATTTACCAAAACTCAATATTTAGTATGGGTTTATACATAGATTTTGAAAAAATTCAAAAATATAACAATATTGTTTCAATGCATAGTTGCATCCTAAACTAACATATTATGATGGTCAAAGAGGCTTGGAACCTTTGTTGTCTATGTTTCTCTAGAAAATAGCGATTTTATAATGGTTAGTCCACTAATTTAGGGATTACATGAAGTTTTACAAAATTAATTTATATAAAATTAGAAAGATGCCCATGTACCATGAAAGAGAGTTTAAATAACATTAATACAAATTTATAATGTGGTTACAAATTTTAAAATAACGCTAAAGATTATAGGCTTGAGTTTATAAAGCATTTACCAAAACTCAATATTTTAGTAGGGGTTAACACATAGATTTTGAAAAAATTCAAAAATTTGACAATATTGTTTTAATGCATAGTTGCATCATTCACTAACATATGATGATGTTTAAAGAGGTTTGGAGCCTTTGTTGTCTCCGTTTTCAAGAAAATAGTGATTATATAGTGGTTATTCCACTATTTAGGAAGTATTATGAAGTTTTACTAAATTAATTGATAAAAAATTATAACGATTCTCATATACCATGAAAGAGAGTTTAACATACATTAATACAAATGTAGAATGTGGTTAGAAATTTTAAAACAACACTAAAAAGTTTAGGCTTCAGTATATAAAGCATTTACCAAAACTCAATATTTCGTATGGGTTTATACATAGATTTTGAAAAAATTCAAAAATATAATAATATTGTTTTAATGCATAGTTGCATCTTAAACTAACATATGATGATGGTCAAAGAGGCTTGGAACCTTTGTTGTCTATGTTTCTCTAGAAAATAACGATTTTATAATGGTTAGTCCACTAATTTATGGATTACATGAAGTTTTACAAAATTAATTGATATAAAATTAGAAAGATGCCCATGTACCATGAAAGAGAGTTTAACATACATTAATACAAATTTAGAATGTGGTTACAAATTTCAAAATATCGCTAAAAATTATATGCTTCAGTATATAAACCATTTACCAAAGACTGAATATTTTCGTAGGGTTAACACATAGATTTTGAGAAAATTTCAAAAAATTAAAAAATTTGACAATATTGTTTTAATGCATAGTTGCATCATGCACTAATATATGATGATGTTCAAAGAGTTTTGGAGCCTTTGTTGTCTCCGTTTTCAAGAAAATAGCGATTCTATAGTGGTTATTCCACCTATTTAGAGAGTATTATGAAGTTTTACTAAATTAATTGATAAAAAATTATAACGATTCCCATATACCATGAAAGAGAGTTTAACATACATTAATACAAATGTAGAATGTGGTTAGAAATTTTAAAACAACACTAAAAAGTTTAGGCTTCAGTATATAAAGCATTTACCAAAACTCAATATTTAGTATGGGTTTATACATAGATTTTGAAAAAATTCAAAAATATAACAATATTGTTTTAATGCATAGTTGCATCCTAAACTAACATATGATGATGGTCAAAGAGGCTTGGAACCTTTGTTGTCTCCGTTTTCAAGAAAATAGCGATTTTATAATGGTTAGTCCACTAATTTAGGGATTACATGAAGTTTTACAAAATTAATTGATATAAAATTAGAAAGATGCCCATGTACCATGAAAGAGAGTTTAAATAACCTTAATACAAATTTAGAATGTGGTTACAAATTTTAAAATAACGCTAAAGATTATAGGCTTCAGTATATAAAGCATTTACCAAAACTCAATATTTTCGTAGGGTTAACACATAGATTTTGAGAAAATTTCAAAAAAATTGACAATATTGTTTTAATGCATAGTTGCATCCTGCACTAATATATGATGATGTTTAAAGAGGTTTGGAGCCTTTGTTGTCTCCGTTTTTCAAGAAAATAGCGATTTTATAATGGTTAGTCCACTAATTTAGAGATTACATGAAGTTTTACAAAATTAATTGATAAAAAATTATAACGATTCCCATATACCATGAAAGAGAGTTTAACATACATTAATACAAATGTAGAATGTGGTTAGAAATTTTAAAACAACACTAAAAAGTTTAGGCTTCAGTATATAGAGCGTTTAACGTAAAACTCAATATTTCGTATGGGTTTATACATAGATTTTGAAAAAATTCAAAAATATAACAATATTGTTTTAATGCATAGTTGCATCCTAAACTAACATATGATGATGGTCAAAGAGGCTTGGAACCTTTGTTGTCTATGTTTCTCTAGAAAATAGCGATTTTATAATGGTTAGTCCACTAATTTAGGGATTACATGAAGTTTTACAAAATTAATTGATATAAAATTAGAAAGATGCCCATGTACCATGAAAGAGAGTTTAAATAACATTAATACAAATTTATAATGTGGTTAGAAATTTTAAAACAACACTAAAAAGTTTAGGCTTCAGTATATAAAGCATTTACCAAAAACTCAATATTTTCGTAGGGTTAACACATAGATTTTGAGAAAATTTCAAAAAATTTGACAATATTGTTTTAATGCATAGTTGCATCCTGCACTAACATATGATGATGTTTAAAGAGGTTTGGAGCCTTTGTTGTCTCCGTTTTTCAAGAAAATAGTGATTATATAGTGGTTATTCCACCTATTTAGGGAGTATTATGAAGTTTTACTAAATTAATTGATAAAAAATTATAAAGATTCCCATATACCATGAAAGAGAGTTTAACATACATTAATACAAATGTAGAATGTGGTTAGAAATTTTAAAACAACACTAAAAAGTTTAGGCTTCAGTATATAAAGCATTTACCAAAAACTCAATATTTCGTATGGGTTTATACATAGATTTTGAAAAAAATTCAAAAATATAACTATATTGTTTTAATGCATAGTTGCATCCTAAACTAACATATGATGATGGTCAAAGAGGCTTGGAACCTTTGTTGTCTATGTTTCTCTAGAAAATAACGATTTTATAATGGTTAGTCCACTAATTTAGGGATTACATGAAGTTTTACAAAATTAATTGATATAAAATTAGAAAGATGCCCATGTACCATGAAAGAGAGTTTAAATAACCTTAATAAAAATTTATAATGTGGTTAGAAATTTTAAAACAACACTAAAAAGTTTAGGCTTCAGTATATAAAGCATTTACCAAAAACTCAATATTTTCGTAGGGTTAACACATAGATTTTGAGAAAATTACAAAAAAATTGACAATATTGTTTTAATGCATAGTTGCATTCTGCACTAATATATGAAGATGTTTAAAGAGGTTTGGAGCCTTTGTTGTCTCCGTTTTCAAGAAAATAGCGATTTTATAATGGTTAGTCCACTAATTTAGGGATTACATGAAGTTTTACAAAATTAATTGATAAAAAATTATAACGATTCCCATATACCATGAAAGAGAGTTTAACATACATTAATACAAATGTAGAATGTGGTTAGAAATTTTAAAACAACACTAAAAAGTTTAGGCTTCAGTATATAGAGCGTTTAACGTAAAACTCAATATTTCGTATGGGTTTATACATAGATTTTGAAAAATTCAAAAATATAACAATATTGTTTTAATGCATAGTTGCATCCTAAACTAACATATGATGATGGTCAAAGAGGCTTGGAACCTTTGTTGTCTATGTTTCTCTAGAAAATAGCGATTTTATAATGGTTAGTCCACTAATTTAGGGATTACATGAAATTTTACAAAATTAATTGATATAAAATTAGAAAGATGCCCATGTACCATGAAAGAGAGTTTAAATAACATTAATACAAATTTAGAATGTGGTTACAAATTTTAAAATAACGCTAAAGATTATAGGCTTCAGTATATAAAGCATTTACCAAAAACTCAATATTTTCGTAGGGGTTAACACATAGATTTTGAGAAAATTTCAAAAATTTGACAATATTGTTTTAATGCATAGTTGCACCTTGCACTAACATATGATGATGTTTAAAGAGGTTTGGAGCCTTTGTTGTCTCGTTTTTCAAGAAAATAGCAATTCTATAGTGGTTATTCCACCTATTTAGGGAGTATTATGAAGTTTTACTCAATAAATTGATAAAAATTTATAAAATTGATAAAAATTTATAACAATTCTCATATACCATGAAAGAGAGTTTAAATACATTAATACAAATGTATAATGTTGTTAGAAATTTTAAAACAACACTAAAAAGTTTAGGCTTCAGTATATAAAGCATTTACCAAAAACTCAATATTTAGTATGGGTATATACATAGATTTTGAAAAAAAATCGAAAACATAACTATATTGTTTTAATGCATAGTTGTATCCTAAAATAACATATGATGATAGTCAAAGAGGCTTGGAACCTTTGTTGTCTATGTTTCTCCAGAAAATAACGATTTTATAATGGTTATTCCACTAATTTAGGGATTACATGAAGTTTTAGAAAATTAATTGATATAAAATTAAAAAGATGCCCGTGTATAATGAAAGAGAGTTTAAATAACCTTAATACAAATTTATAATGTGGATACAAATTTTAAAATAACGCTAAAGATTATAGGTTTCAGTATATAAAGCATTTACCAAAAACTCAATATTTTCGTAGGGGTTAACGCATAGAGTTTGAGAAAATTTCAAAAATTTTGACAATATTGTTTCAATGCTTAGTTGCATTCTGCACTATTATATGATGATGTTCAAAGAGTCTTGGAGCCTTTGTTGTCTCCGTTTTTCAAGAAAATAACAATTTTATAGTGGTTATTCCACTTATTTAGAGAGTATTATGAAGTTTTACTAAATTAATTGATAAAAAATTATAAAGATTCTCATATACCATGAAAAAGAGTTTAACATACATTAATACAAATGTAGAATGTGGTTAGAAATTTTAAAACAACACTAAAAAGTTTAGGCTTCAGTATATAAAGCATTTACCAAAAACTCAATATTTTCGTAGGGGTTAACACATAGATTTTGAAAAAATTCAAAAATTTGACAATATTGTTTTAATGCATAGTTGCATCATGCACTAACATATGATGATGGTCAAAGAGGCTTGAAACCTTTGTTGTCTATGTTTCTCTAGAAAATAACGATTTTATAATGGTTAGTCCACTAATTTAGGGATTACATGAAGTTTTACAAAATTAATTGATATAAAATTAGAAAGATGCCCATGTACCATGAAAGAGAGTTTAAATAACATTAACACAAATTTAGAATGTGGTTACAAATTTTAAAATATAATAATATTGTTTTAATGCATAGTTGCATCCTGCACTAATATATGATGATGTTTAAAGAGGTTTGGAGCCTTTGTTGTCTCCGTTTTCAAGAAAATAGCGATTTTATAATGGTTAGTCCACTAATTTAGGGATTACATGAAGTTTTACAAAATTAATTGATATAAAATTAGAAAGATGCCCATGTACCATGAAAGAGAGTTTAAATAACATTAATACAAATTTAGAATGTGGTTACAAATTTTAAAATATAATAATATTGTTTTAATGCATAGTTGCATCCTAAACTAACATATGATGATGGTCAAAGAGGCTTGAAACCTTTGTTGTCTATGTTTCTCTAGAAAATAACGATTTTATAATGGTTAGTCCACTAATTTAGGGATTACATGAAGTTTTACAAAATTAATTGATATAAAATTAGAAAGATGCCCATGTACCATGAAAGATAGTTTAAATAACCTTAATACAAATTTAGAATGTGGTTAGAAATTTTAAAACAACACTAAAAAGTTTAGGCTTCAGTATATAAAGCATTTACCAAAAACTCAATATTTCATATGGGTTTATACATAGATTTTGAAAAAATTCAAAAATATAACAATATTGTTTTAATGCATAGTTGCATCCTGCACTAATATATGATGATGTTCAAAGAGTTTTGGAGCCTTTGTTGTCTCCGTTTTCAAAGAAATAGTGATTTTATAGTGGTTATTCCACCTATTTAGGAAGTATTATGAAGTTTTACAAAATTAATTGATATAAAATTAGAAAGATGCCCATGTACCATGAAAGATAGTTTAAATAACATTAATACAAATTTAGAATGTGGTTAGAAATTTTAAAACAACACTAAAAAGTTTAGGCTTCAGTATATAAAGCATTTACCAAAAACTCAATATTTCATATGGGTTTATACATAGATTTTGAGAAAATTTCAAAAATTTGACAATACCCAAAATTGAATTAAATATTTATAGATATTTTTAACTATGATTATCTAATTTATTTGTTATTAGAGATAGTTTTTTTATTTTACAGATTCTACATAAAGCTTTAGGTTTTTTACCTAAAATACATTAAAAAAAATTTTGCTTTAGTTTTTTTGTTGTACCTTTAAAAATAAAGCTAAAGCATGATTGGTAAAAGTTTATAGAAACTTGATTTAGGCTTTAACTATTAAAAATAAAGCTACAACATGATTGGTAAAGTTCAGTGATTTAAAAGTAAATAAAGCTAAAGTAAGGAGATAAAACTCGACCAATCAACCCGATTATCTTTCTGACCAGTCATATAAAATATTGTCACGAAAAAGTAACAGTAAACCATATCATTATGTGTCTATGGTCGAGGTTTACTTTTCTATGACCATATCATTACGAGTCGATGGTCATCAATGGTTGCACAATGATTATCTTTCTGACCAGAGTCAAATAAAATATTGTCACGAAAGAGTAAATGTTTTGAAGTACATTATCTTACCTACTATATTTACGTATAGTATGGTCACGAGAGTGTGCACTCTTTTTGAATATATTCAGCAGATCGACATATATGAAATATGAACATTGTTTTTCTTCAAAATACTCAACTCGTGTCTATTCTTATCTCGCAAACATAAGTAGCATTGTGTACTATCTACTTCCATTGATCACATTCCAAGTTTACCCAAAATTATGTAATGCTTCTGTAATTTTCTACACAAATAAGCTTAGAAACAAAAAAAAACTTATTGCACGCCTTATGTCACATATATAGGGTAAGTTCAAGCGTGCATGCAAAATATGAGACACCAACACGTCTAAAAGTCATACCCATATATACAACACAACAAACATAGTTACAGATTAAAAAAAAACAAAGTTCTATAAGTGTTTTCCTTTGTTATTTTTTACCATGCAATTAACAATAATAAAACTAATCTAAGATATGACTGAATAATAAATCAATCTACAAATAGTATTAGAATAAAGCTGGGAAATAAAATGACCCCATCATTATAAAGTTAATTACAAATCTTCCACCATAATTTATATCTGAAGCCTCTCAAAAGTCGAAACAAACAAGACTTTGTAGGACACATTGATTCTCTCCCTCCCTCTCTCACACACTGTACATAAAAATGTTTGTGATCAGGCATTGATCTCAGCGTTGCACTGGTTCTCTCTGCTACAGCTTCTTCTCCCCCAGAACATGCTTGAACAAGTTGTTGCCTTCCCAAGTCTTTGCCCTTCTCCTATCTTCTCCTGCTCACTCGTCCCCCGAGGAGGCGAAGAAGACTCGTCATCTTCTTCACTATGTCTCTCTGTTCCATGCGTCTCAAAGTTCGGACACGTTCCATCGTTGCATGTGCACATTGGTATATTAACCGAAGGGAATGGGCTACATGTTACAGGACAGAACATATCAGACGAAACCGAGGATGTCCGAGTCTTGCTACTACGCTGTTGCTGTTCTGTTGTCGGTGAAGATTGATCTGTTGCGTCGCTTGTGTGAAGCATACACGGCGCACATAACCCGAGTGACATAGGTAACTTCGTTTCTTTGGTCAGGGAGCTTGGGAGACGTTTAAAGGACACTATTCCGTGTCTGCAGAGAGGACAAGGGATTGAACCGGGTGGATCTACTGTCACTGAGGGAACATTGCTTGATGAGCAAAGGTATAACGCGCATCTCACACATAGCTGATGGTCACAACCTGAAAGACAACCAACGACTTTCGTTTATTTCAAGTTAATGATCCGTGTAGGCCTGAGATTTTTGTACGAGCTGAACCAAACCGAACAAAAATTTGGTTTAATTCGGTAGGTTTAAAAAAGGATTTTCAGTTTGGTTTGGCAATTGGTAACTTCGGTTTTCTTATAAATAATTGAAAAAACATATATAACCAAATCATACCAAAAATCCGAACCAAACTAACTAAATTATGAATCAAACTAACCGAATTTACCCGAACTTATCCCAATTTTTTTTAACAAAATTAAACAGATCTAACCAAAATAAAAAACTTCCGTAAAATTTTCAAAAACCAACTAACCCAATATTAAACCAAACTTTATTTCGATTTAATTCGGTAAGATTTATATGGACCCGAAAACCGAATTACCCTAACTAACCAAAAACCGAACGACCCGAAGTAACCAAACCCGCATGCCTAGATCCGTTAAAGGGTGTGACAAAAATTTAGACAGACCTTCAGCAGCAACAGTGCATGTTCTTTCCAGGCAAACCACACAGATATCAACCTCATCTGTGATGGTTGCAGACTGCAACCCGAACTCTCTGCAACCAAATAAAACCAAGGTCATTGTGCGGTCCTAAGAGCTAGAGGAAGGTTCACCGTCATTACCTTGCGATGTTGAGTATACTCAAAAGTGGCAAAGATAAGTAATTTGAATGACGGAAGCTTGGAATGACGACATCAGAGTCTGGTGAAAGCAACGGTTCTAACCAATGACGACTCCACATCCGTGCTATGTCTATTGGCAGCCATCTACAAATATATTTTTTTTTAAAGAACAGTTTAGAAATGAAACATAACTATAGAAGAAACTTACCCATTGCAGTTCAATGTCATCTTGCTTGCACCTCTTGAAAGGAGAATCTACAGATGGAGAAAACACACAGAAAATGAAAACTCACAAATCTTTGTATCCAAAACAGAGAAACAAAAGAATTAAGTTAGTAGTCATGTTACCTGACAACATTTTAGATTCCCACCACAAGCGGCATAGTGCAAAGGTGTGCTTCCTGCTCCTGTAGATGATTATTAAGCCTAAGATCAACATCTACAGAGCAGAATTTAAAAGAATGTTCAAGTCATCTTGGGAGTGGATAGATAGAGAGAGCTGATACCAATCATATCCATTGTTGTTCCATAATGAAACGTCACAGCGGAAACATTAGCTTCAAGATCAAGCAAAAGCTGAACACAGTCAAACAATCCGTTTAAAGCAGCCATGTGAAGAGCTGTGATTCCACCGTCAGCCGCTTTGTTCACAAATTTAGACAATGCGCTGAACCAGAAGAAGTCATTTTTTTGATCAATCAAAAGCCCTTAACAAGTTACCAAATTAAAAAAAAAAATAAGAAAACCTTTGCTGGGATTTGTTCCTCGGTGTGATCACACCAGTCTGAGGAAGAGGGTTTAGTTTCTGACTAGGCACAAAGTCAGCCAAGACGAGTCTAATACACCTGGCGTGACCATTCACAGCAGCGAAATGAAGCGCGGTTCTTCCTGCTAAATAATCAGCTCTTGTAACCTTCAGAAAAAATAAAAAAGTTTAAAAAAAAAAAAATCTGATTCAAAGAAGATAGTTTTGTTTAAACTTTAGACTCACATTGCATCGGAAGAGCAGAAGAGTTTGCACAACTTCCCAGTGTCCGTATCTACAAGCTTGCATCAATGCCGTCTGAAACAAGATATTAATTTACCCACTTTACCCTCATTGACATTAGGGAGACTGAATCTGAATCTGATATTTTGAATATCTTTTACTCTATTAGCCATGGTTCTACAAATCAGGCTAGGTCCTAGTTGCCTACTCAATCCTAGCTGAAATAATTTTCTTAAAATCCGATTTATACGTTTTACGGTTTATATTGATCTAAATTAGTCTAAGTCTGTTAAATTAAGAAATAGTGTTAGTGGGAATTCACAAATTCGTCTACTTTCTTTTGTTTTGTACATTTAATTTAATTTTGATAATTCATCAAAATAATTTATAACTAAACCAAAAAAACTAAAAATTTAATATAAATACAAAACACATGTCTAGCTATTTCTTGAACATTGTTGCTATTAGATCAAACTTAGGCAAAGAATTCAATAATTACAAAACCCCAAGTCGGAAAGTATCGAACTTGGATCCTTTGCATCAGTTAAAAACAGAATCTTGGAATATACCTGGCCGCAATAGTTTCTGGAATTCACATCAGCTCCGTTCTCTAGCAGCAACCCAACGATCTAACGATGTACAAAGAGAAACAATTTTTAATAAAATGAGAAGGAGAGAGCTCTTGTGAAACAGATGAAGATTGAAACCTCGTTATGGCCTTTAGCGGCTGCGAAATGCAACGGAGAATTGAGACCGCCGAAGGTTGAGTATTTGGCGAGGCAAGGATTGCAATCGAGCAGCATCTTCGCTTCCACGTAATCGCCATCTCTCGCCGCCGATACCAATCTCTCGCCGGACGCCGAACAACCAAACGAGTTTCCCATTTCTTCTCTCTTTCTCTATCTCTCGAATTCAGTTGGATGTGACGATAAAGTTAGGTCAACCTTCGCGGAAAGTTACACATTTAGAGCACGCGAACTCTTTATCTCTCTCTGATTTTGTCCGAATGGGGACAAAAAGAAAGACAAGGAAGATGCAGGCAGAACATAACTCTGACTTTCCTATTTTACCCTTAGATCTCCTTCCTTTTGCTTCGTCGACTTCCACTTTCACTTGTCCGCACTCAGCACACGTGGCGTCTTTTAATACGTTTTCCATATAAATATAGTTTTTATTTACTTGATAGTTTATACATAAATTTATATTTGAATAAAATTATCTATAACAGTCTAATATTTTTTTTTATTTTTTTTGTAAACAATAACAGTCTAATGTTGATTAACAAATTTTAGCGACACCGTATCTTTGAAAAAAAGGGAGAGATTCTCTTGAGCGAGTACCAAAAATTGAGTTTCTAAATTTTAGCTTATTTAAGTTTACATGAATGCAATTTTCTATTTATGAAAATATAAATAAAATCTATTAATTTAATTGATTTCATATTAAATGAAATTATTTTGTAGTATCTAAACCCGAAAAAGTTATACTTATTTTGATTTTGTTTTATAAGTTACAGTAAAAACTCTATAAATTAATAATGTTAAAATTTTGATATTTTATTAATTTATAGAATTATTAATTTACATTTTTTTATATTTTTATATTTTCAGATATATTTTTCCCTTAACTTTTAGAAATTTAACATTTGTATTAGTTTAATTATATTATTTGGTGTATATAAAATATGTTTCATAGAATTTAAATGTTGTTTTAGATTTAATTTACTAAATCTCATCAAAATATATTAAATATAAAGATAATTTCATTGTGAATATAAAACAAAAATATAATGGTTAGTTTGTACTTATATAAAATATCTATTCATATAAATTATTAATTTATAATTTTAATGAGACCATTACATTAGATTTTCTAAAAAGTTATTATCTTATTATTTTATTTATTTGTGTCAGAACCGGTCCAACTTGGAACCAGAAAAATTTATTAATTTATGGTATTTATTAATTTATAGAGTATTGATTATAAAGTTTCTACTGTATAAGGTTTTCATTAATCATTAATGTCATTTTATGTAGTATTACACATGACTAAAGGTTAGAGCCAATACATTGTTCTTGTTTTAATAAGATAGATTAATGTACTTAAATGAATATCTAAATATCTAATTCATATCTATATATAAGTATTTACTTGATATCTAAAGATTTACTGTCAGATTTTGATCATAGTTATTATTATCCATATCAATAATTATTAAATTTTGATCATAAATATAGAACAAAATACACTCCATTTTTTCATATTTCTTTCCTTTTATTCCATTTTTATTACCGGTTACATCCTTAAAGATCCTTACATGCTTTAATTTAAGACTGATCAATCACGATAACCAGCAATTAAATGAAATAGTACGATACATATAAAAATGTCATACCACACAACTATATCAACGCATCCCTAGTTCTCAAAATATTAAATAACTTTTGAATAGATATTTTAAGATGAGTGGGTACAATTACATGTTCGGTGAAGCTGATGAAATCACCAGGAGAATCGAGGGAAATCGCAGACGACATGGTAGAAACGATGATACTCCACCGCTCGTATCACCGGAGCATTGGTCTGACAACATTTATCCTACGATGAATCATCATCAGCCTCAGAGACAACCTACCATGCATGTAACCTTTAATTCCATTCCAAGGGAACATCATCAGTTTCAACATCAACCTACCATCCGAAGACAATTCTGCTGGAGATGTTTTATGTCGTTGATAATATCGTGGCTGATGAGTTTTTTTGTACCAGCAAATAGGCCGAGACCAATACGCAGGCCTTTGCCTTCTAACACCCCTCCTCCTTCAACCTCAGGTTCATCATCTTCTGCAGGTATTGATATGTTTTTGGAAGCATCGTATAATCGTATTTATAGATGATTTGGAGCTTGATCATGAGGAAGATGATGACGAGAGTGAAAAGTCGTTAGAGAAAATGAATGATGTTATTTATCAGCTCAATTATACAAAATGCCAGTTCGTTCCTATACTAAAGCTATAAACCGGTTTAGATACATTTACACAAACCGGATCATAAGTATTCGTATAAACTCATAATCCATTTAACAACTAGATGCTATTTAGTTAGTATAGCCAATCGAGTAAACCAAAACTCAGGTTCAGTCTATCACCGGTTAAATAACCTCTAATATACTTTTGCAGAACGCTCAAGGGATCGACCTAGCCAACATTCACGCGACGTAAGAGTATATAAAAAAGATTCTATTAATTTTACAGTAGCTAGCATTTCCTCTAATAACCTTTTTGTCTGAAATAGGAACTGTTCATCCTTCCTACGTCACAGGAAATAATCCAACGGAGTGTAGTGCCTGAAAGAATTTTAAGTGTAGGTATAGGATTAACAGAGAGACAAATTTCTCAATTACCTACCATCAAGTTTCAACCTTCTATAGAAGATAAAAAGTATTCTTACTTTCTCTCCTATTCTTTTATATATAGTCCTTTAAAAACATACTATTTTCTGATTTAAAAACTGAAAAGGATAATATATTCACTCACTACAAATCAAGACTATAGATTTTCCATTTTTTTAAATCATATGCAAGTTCTAAAACGAAAAAAAAAAACAATTTGACTACACAAATGTTGTAAAGAAGTAATTACAATGTCTTTCGGGAAACAGGTGTCTGATATGCCAGTCAGATTATGCTCGTGGAGAGAAAATGATAATTTTACCCTGTACTCACAAGTACCATGAAGATTGCATTCGTCCCTGGCTCAAAAACAGTAAGGCTAGTATCGACTTTCTGTCCTTTTCTTGGATTACTTGCATCAAGATTTACTATCAGCTCTGATGCAGTTATCCCTTTTTCTTTTATCTCTCACTTGTGCAGCTTTGCTGCGTTTGCCAAAGGCAAGTGGTTCTATCAAGCTAGCCTCGATCAACAAAAGAACCAGCAAATTTGACATTAATCTATTTTATCTCTTTATATATCTTTCTTTTTATAAAATTTTCAACTCAATTTTAAAGAAATATTTAGAAGTTTGTCATGTGAAAGGAAGAGTATTGCAGTAAATCGTAGTTACTATTTTACAAAATACCCAATATACTCAGATCCCCTTTTGGGAATCATTTAATAAATCATTATTAAAAAAAAATTGAATCAAAAAAAAAAATCCCAATATATCCCATGAAAAGCATGCATTATTGGGGCCGGGGCCTGTTTTGAAATGGTTGCTGGGTCAGTATCTTTGTCCGTAAGCTGTTGTTCTGAATCTGGCAATGAAACTCATATGGTCACCAGAAAGTGACTCTTATTCCAGTGCTTGGTTAATAACAACTTAAGTTGGTTTGGATACTGGAACTTGTCAGTTGTTGCTGCAGAGTTTGTTTTTATTTTCACAAAAATAAGTGATAGCATTAGTAGTAAAATTATTGGTTTAGGCCCCCTGAAATGGTTTTTGATCGTAGCTTATGTAAACAAAAAACAGCATTTTACTTTCATTTACAATATCGTCGATTTTTACCATTGGTGCATACGTATTATACTTGATACTATATGATATTGTAGTATCCAACTTAGAACACATGATCGTACGTGTATATATATATACTATAACACAAAAACATGACGTTTCTAACCATATAGATTACTATATATATTGAAAAGTTCACATTATCTAACATTTGCTGAGAAAAAGAGACATAATATCCAACACTTAGAAATATGTTACACAACCATAACCATACTTCTATAAACCTCTTATTCTTTATATATAATTGCTTTAAAAACTACTTTGCATTGCCGTTGAGAACATCTTGGATCGATCGAACCCTTTTCAATTCATGTCATTGATGAACATTGAGTCCATGAAGTCGTTCTCATTAGCCAAGTTCTAGATAAATAGAAACAAATTTAATCAAAAAATATTCCATGACCCATAAACTACTGCAATATAAGCTTATATAGAAAAAATAGTTTAAACTTTTACCTCTAAATCCAACAACGACCAATCAAAATCTGGAACATCTTGTTCCTACCAATTATATGCGACGTTTCAGAGTTAAAAATAATAATATCGTTGGTATATCATGGAAATATTATAAAAGAAAAAAATAAGAGGTACCTGAGCATGATTAGGGTTTTTGTTGAAAGTTGGATCATTCATCTCCGGAGCAGCAAAAGTGTTTGATGTTTTTTCATTAAAATGACCCTTCGCAACAAAGTCAAATATATTATTCAATAAGATCAGACCTATTATCGAAAGTACTCCTTCTAAATGTATAGATATATAATATATTGAACAAATGTCTAGATACAATGCATATATATATATATATATATATATATATATATATCCAACAATATATTCTCAAACATATGATGTATATAATCTTTGATAGGTAGTTGATTCAAATACAATCTTGTGATTGCTAAATCTCCTAATAATATGTATGTACCGGATTTATGTTCAGAAAGATCCAGCCACTATCTTCTTCTAAATATATAGATATATTGAACAAATGTCTAGATACAATGCCTATATTTGTTTATAAGAGTAGCAGAAATCTACTAAAGTTCTAATAGTAACAAATCTAGTTAGAAAATTTCCCACACTAGATTCTCAAACATATGATAATGTATAATCTTCGATAGGAAGTTCATTCAAATACAATCTTGTAATTGCTAAAAGTCACCTAATAATATGTATGTACCTGATTTATGTTCAGAAAGGTCCAGTCGCCATCTTCTTCAAGAGAGGAAGTCTGATTCAGTTCAGTCTCAAGATTTGCAGGGATTTCAAATTTGTTGGCAGATACCGCTTCTTCTTGTTGCTGCTCGTAGACAAAAAAATCTCACAACATATAGTTCATATATATATACATAATTGAAACATTTGGGATGTGAAGACATATACCTTGTCGTGATCGAAGTCAAATTTACTTAAATCACAAGGAATCTCGTTAATATTGCCGAGGTCATCATACAAGCTGAGATTATCCAGTTGTATAGTTGTAGAGGCTTGTGGTTGAGGCTTATATGCAGTGTTCTCATTGTCTAAGAGCAACCCGTACGAGATATGGCTAGGACCCGGTTGAGCAGGAGTTAAAATTTCATAGCTACTCATTCCTGAATGATTAGTTGTTAAACTTCCAAAGCTACTCATTCCTTGTTGAGTAGGAGGTAAGCTTATGTGGCTGCTTATTCCTGGTTGATTAGGAAACAAACTTCCATGGGTGCTCAATGCTGGTTGATAAGAAGTTAAACTCCCATAGTTACTCATTCCTTGTTGAGTAGGAGATAAACTTTCATGGCTGCTCATTACTGATTGATTAGAAGTCAAAATCCCATAGCTACCCATTCTTCGTTGAGTAGGACCCAAGCTTCCCTGGTTGCTCATTCCTGGTTGAGTACTTAGTCCTAGTTGACTAGGAGATAAAATCCCATAGCTACTTATTCCTTGTTGAGTAGGCGTCAAGCTTCCACGGCTGATCATTCCTGGTTGAGTAGGAGTCAAGCTTCCATGGCTGCTCATTCCTGGTTGATTAGAAGTTAAGCTCTCATAGCTACTCATTCCTCGTTGACAAGGAGTTAAGCTTCCATGGCTGCTCATTCCTAGTTGATTAGGAGATACACTTCCATAGCTACTCATTCCTGGTTGATTCGGAGTCGAACTTCCATGGCTGTTCATTCCTGGTTGATTAGAAGTTGAACTTGCATAGATGCTTATTCCTGGTTGATTAAAAGTTGAACTTGCATAGCTGCTTATTCCTAGTTGATTAGAAGTCAAGCTTTCATGGCTGCTCATTCCTGGTTGATTAGGAGATAAACTTTCATGGTTACCCATTCCTGGTTCAGTAGGAGTCAAGCTTCTATGACTGCTCATTCCTGGTTGATTAGTTGTTAAACTTCCACGGCTGCCCATTCCTGACTGGGTAGAAGTTAAACTCCCGTAGCTACTCATTCCTCGTTGAGTAGGAGTCAAGCTTTCATGGCTGCTCATTCCTGGTTGATTAGGAGATAAACTTTCATGGTTACCCATTCCTGGTTCAGTAGGAGTCAAGCTTCTATAACTGCTCATTCCTGGTTGAGTAGAAGTCAAGCTTCCATGGCTACTCATTCTTGGTTGGTTAGAAGTTAAACTCCCGGCATAGCTACTCATTCCTTGTTGAGTAGGAGTCAAGCTTCCATGGCTGCTCATTCTTGGTTGATTAAGAGATAAACTGTTATAACTACTCATTCCTGGTTGAGTAGGAGTCAAGCTTCCATGGCTGCTCATTCCTGGTTGATTAGAAGTTAAACTCCCATAGCTACTCATTTCTCGTTGAGAAGGAGTCAAGCTTCCCTGGATGCTCATTCCTAGGTGATTAGCAGATACACTTCCGTAGCTAATCATTCCTGGTTGAGTAGGAGTCAAGCTTCCATGGCTGCTCATTCCTGGTTGATTAGAAGTTAAGCTCTCATAGCTACTCATTCCTCGTTGACAAGGAGTTAAGCTTCCATGGCTGCTCATTCCTAGTTGATTAGGAGATACACTTCCATAGCTACTCATTCCTGGTTGATTCGGAGTCGAACTTCCATGGCTGTTCATTCCTGGTTGATTAGAAGTTGAACTTGCATAGATGCTTATTCCTGGTTGATTAAAAGTTGAACTTGCATAGCTGCTTATTCCTAGTTGATTAGAAGTTGAACTTCCATAGCTTCTCATCATGTTGTTGATGAAATTATTATCATTGGTAGCCGACATTCCATGTTGTCCAAGCCCAAGAACTTGAGATGTTTGGCCAGTTTTGTTCGCCGTCACGGTTGGTTCAAGAAAGCTTCTACTTCCTTCGTTTTGCAATGGCTGGGTTGAAAAACTGAGGTTGCTTTTGATGGGCATGGTCAAGTTTGATCCAGTACGGTGTGGCTCATAGGTCGATAACCGGTTCATGTGGTTGTAAGGCATCTGGTTGAAGCGGACAGGTTCACATGTGTTGGATAAGAGCCTAGACTGTCCAAGACCGTGTCTAGGTTTGGAATAGCTAGATTTGTTGTTAAGACCTGTGTCGTACCAAGAAGAAGAGGTTGTGTAGTTACTATGGTACGGCTCCATGCCTCTTCCATGCAACATGCCTGAACTTTCCGCGACTTTCCTCAAAAAATTTCGATATTTCTGTATGGTAAACAGTTTTTAGTTAATTAAAGGTGAGTGATACACAATCTAGTGATCTATAGTTTTTAAAAATGGAGAGCAATTAGAAAAAACACACAATTTAAACGAATAGAAGAAAAAGTTATAACTAGGTCAATGAAAAATATACCAATTTAAATCCATTGGTAGTTAACTTTAACATTTCTTTAACACTGTTTAACAGAAGTATTTAATATACTATTTTAACGAAAATACTACTATATTCCTTAAACTTCGTTAGTTTAATGTTGACTAACATAAATTGTTGTTAAAAACAAAAATAATAATCCCGTTTAAAACATCAAAAAACATTTAAAAAAAAGATCGATGATCAAACCTGTAAATGGCTGGCAATGTTCTCTCTTGTCAAGTATGGTACGTCCATGAACTCTAAAATTTTCTTTGGCACAGCCTCTTTGGAAGATTCAAGTTCAGCAAAGAAACAAGTTTGTAAGAAAATATAAGAAAATAAACAGTATATTGTGTATTGTATAAATACGTTATAATAAAATAAATAAAAAATCAAAACACTTACTGTCAAGACCAATATGGTGGATAGCTTGTAAGAAAAGGTCATGAAGATAGTCCGACCACGAAAGCTTACTCTTCTTGGAAGGCTGCAGCAAAGACTCATCATCATCACCAAAATCACCGTTTGATTTTCTTTTTCGATTTTTTCGTGAACCATCTGTACTATCACAACTTCCATTGAAACTGTTCACAGATGAATCTGATCTAGATGAGAACTTCTTGTTCTTCTTGGCCTTTGAGACATTAGCTTGTTCAGGAAGCAACTGGATTTGCTGAGGGATGCTAACATTTGTATCCATGTGGTTGTGCTCGGTCCTTGATATGGACTTACCCTTCCTCTTATAAGTAAAAGCAACTTGGTAGATCTTTGGTAGGTCAGTCGGTTTGATGGGTTTTGGAAGGAAACACACCGATCCACAAGCTAAACTCTCTTGTTCTTTGTTGGTGTCCGATGACATAACTTTCATATTTTATAAAATGTAAGAAAAATAGTTAAAACTTAGAATTATAGCAAAACAATTTAATTTTTTTTTAAAAATATTAAAGTTTCTTAAAAAATATTACAATTTCAAAAATAAAATTACAATTGTTTTAAGAGAAAAATTACAGTTTTTTTAACTTTAAAAATATTACAGTTGTTTGTAAGTTTTAAAGAACTTAGAGAAAAACAAACTGACCTATGACCGGAAAGTTGCCAAATTGTCGAGTGATTTGTTGTTTGAGTTGTAGACCATTCATGCCAGGCATGTAATAGTCTGTGACTATAAGATCGATGTTGTTTCTTTGGATTTTAAGAGTAGACAATGCTTCCCTTGCGTCTCTTACAGCTATTACTGTGATCTCCATAGATGGATCTAAAGCCATTTGACCAAAGTAAAGTACAAAGATTATTACTTTTAATTGTTTTAACCTTTTTAAAATGAGAACAAAGTGCAAAATGGATGTTAGTTATACACTAATTTATTTGAAAGGCTAACTGATTGACTATTTATAAGAAAAGTAGACTTGAAGAACATCCATTAGTTTTAAATTAAACTTCGAAAGCCAAAAAAAAAATCATGTTGTGACGCAAAACACGATGTAAATATCATTTTTTGGGTAAAAATATCATATCAAATTTTTTTTTTTACATTTTTGTTCAATATACTTTTGAAAACCTTACATAGTACATTGGTTGTATTTTTGTATCAACCAAAACTATTAGTTTAAAAATCATCAAAATAGAAATATCTCTATATTGAAAATTTAGATGTGTGAAGGTAACTGGATTTCACATCCTAATGATTAAGAAATTTAATTTTAAAATTCAACAAAATGTAACTTTTGAAAGGGCTAAAATTTTACCATCTTTCTGTTCGGCTAATTGGTTTCAAATATCAATGAAGTTACAAAGAACTTAGTAACATATTGTATTTGATAACCTTACCTCTGCATTTGGATCTTTCAAGCATGCGTGACATAATTTCACGGGAAACAGGATCATCATCAACAACCATAATATTGATTCTCAAGACAGGGCTTTGGTTGTTGAGAGATTGGGCAAAAGTCATTCTGCTAGTCTTTGTATATTTTTGTTGTGTGTTTTCAAGTCTGTATAAACTACTCAGGCTACAGAAAGCTCAATTTAAAGGCGGCCTAAAGTAGACACGCTAATATAACATCTGGCATTGTTGTAGTGGTGCATATGTAATTTAATGTAGAAAGAAATAATAATGATATTTTTTTGTTTTACTAATTTAGAAAAAAGAGATACAACAACAAAATACCGTGTGCTAGTTTATGTAAAAATCTAGACTAAAGTAAGCAAAAGTTAATGCTATTTATCAATATATATCTTTTTAGTTCTACAAAATATATGCAATTGTTTTTTTCTGAAGATCTTTTGTTTCTCGTTTAGGATTGATTTTCAATAAGATTTTAAAAATCTCGTTTGGATTTGGGTTAGAAAGGGACAAAATACTGAATATTGTATGTAAAATAAAAATGTTATTATACAGTTAAGTTAATCTATAAGAAAATAATGTGATATAATCAAAATTTTCTGTCAAACTAATTATTTAAACTATGAAAACGATAAAATGTTGTTTGTGTTGGATGAAATTGGAAGATTAAGGATTTCAAAATGCAAATGGGAAATTTTGAAACCACGACTGTAAAGAATATTTGGGCGATAGTAAAAGAATCAGAGTTCTGATTTCGATAATAAAGTTGTATCCCGAGATGAATGATCTTCACATTTACATAATGTAGCTTAAACTAAGATTTGATATACAACTATATTCTTCGGGTTTCCTGATTAAAAACATTATGCAGATTAGGAGATAGATTTTGTTCTCCAAACAACAAAATTACTTAAAGGAACATATGCACCTGTTGATTCTTAATAACTCATGGTAAAGCAAAACTGTTTGTTATTGTCTTTTCACGTACGGAACCACAAGAATGAGTTGAAAATACAAATACCTCTCTCAGTTTAATTGTTTGATCAGGTTTTAACGATTTCACACTATAACAAAAAAAATACTCCATAAAAGTGTCACTATTGTTTAATGTAGAATATAAAACGTCATTTAATTTGATTAATGAATTATGGAATAACATTTAAATATATAAATGATTTAAGTCATGAAAAGATAATAGGAGTATAATTTTTTTACCTACTTACTAAATTTACGCAAACATCAAATATATGAATATATAATATTTTATATTGTATAACATGAGGATTACACGTGTTATAAATACTATACATTTTAAAATATTTTGATCGTTAAAGAATAAAATTACATTTTTACCTATTTATTTAATTTATGAAAAAACAAATTTATCAATATACAATATATTTTTGTTGTATAGCATGAAAATTATGCGTGTTAAAAGCGTTGTACATTCTTAAATGTTTTGATCGTTAAAGACAATAAACCGTGTCAAAGATATTTTTTGTCGCGATTCGAATATTGAAAACTAGTTTTTCAGTATAGTACCTGTAAAAATTTAGTACGTAATGTTATATAGAAATTTAACGACAAAATTGTCGTTGTTATAATGAATAAAATTAAAATATTAAAAATATGTAATATCAATCATACTATTCATCAGTTATATTTAAAATTTTCTTGTAAATTAAATTAGTAATTAATTAATTATTAAAAGTTTCTGTAAAAGAAAAATATTTTACTCCAAAATTTAGATTTATCATCATTAAATAATATCATCAATTAAAAATTGGATTCTTAATTTTAACTAACAATTTTTACACAGTGAATTATAACATGTTATTTTAAAAATAATGTTCAAATATCATAATAAAAGTTGACAAAACATCATAATAATATATTTTGTCGTATTTTAGAACATGATAATATTATTTTTTTACCATTTTTGACAATCTTTTAAATCATTTTTCAAAGAATCTTATAAATAGTTTCCACGACTTTTTATTTGTTCATATTCATGTATAAAATAATCACTGCCATTTATTAAAACTCAACATTTTCTTTTAAAATATTAAAGTTTCTTAAAAAATATTACAATTTCTTACCAATTTTTTTAGAAAGAAATACAACATTTTTTTAGGAAAATATTATAATTTTGTAGAAAAATATTATAATTTTTAAGAAAAATATTATAATTTTGTAGAAAAATATTATAATTTTGTAGAAAAATATTATAATTTTGTAGAAAAATATTATAATTTTTAAGAAAAATATTATAATTTTTAAGAAAAATATTATAATTTTTCAGTTGTATGTAAGTTGTAAAAGAAAAACAAACTTATCAATATACAATATATTTTTGTTGTATAGCATGAAAATTATGCGTGTTAAAAGCGTTGTACATTCTTAAATGTTTTGATCGTTAAAGACAATAAACCGTGTCAAAGATATTTTTGTCGCGATTGAATATTGAAAACTAGTTTTTCAGTATAGTACCTGTAAAAATTTAGTAATGTAATGTTATATAGAAATTTAACGACAAAATTGTCGTTGTTATAATGAATAAAATTAAAATATTAAAAATATGTAATATCAATCATACTATTCATCAGTTATATTTAAAATTTTCTTGTAAATTAAATTAGTAATTAATTAATTATTAAAAGTTTCTGTAAAAGAAAAATATTTTACTCCAAAATTTAGATTTATCATCATTAAATAATATCATCAATTAAAAATTGGATTCTTAATTTTAACTAACAATTTTTACACAGTGAATTATAACATGTTATTTTAAAAATAATGTTCAAATATCATAATAAAAGTTGACAAAACATCATAATAATATATTTTGTCGTATTTTAGAACATGATAATATTATTTTTTTACCATTTTTGACAATCTTTTAAATCATTTTTCAAAGAATCTTATAAATAGTTTCCACGACTTTTTATTTGTTCATATTCATGTATAAAATAATCACTGCCATTTATTAAAACTCAACATTTTCTTTTAAAATATTATATTTTGCAATAATTATTAATCTTTAGTTAGCGATGTCTTTTTCTTTTCGCCTTTTATCAAAAGTCAAAATGTAGTCAGTTATTCTCAATGTCTACAGTCTAGTTGTCAAAATATTGTCCGTCTAGTTTAAAAGTACGTGAAAATATACGTTAAGGATTAAGCCCTTTGTCAGAAAAAAAAGTACGTTAAGGAAACAAGTGATGAGAATCTAATGTTATATTAACACGTATGCAAGAAAAAGTGAACAAAGTTAAGCTGCATGCAAGACACTTGATTTGCTGATAAATGGCTATTTAATGGTTTTCAGTTTATTTAGGCTCCAGTACTTTGTGGTTAAGAACGCAAAAGTAGTTTGTAATTAGGAGAAAGAAGCATGTAAAATAAGTAGTTTTAAATCATGGGGAAAATAAAGTATGTTAGCATGATTTAATAATTAGGAGAAACTATAAGTTTCTTAAACCATTCTGAATGTTTTATTAATATTTTTCTCAGTTTCATGAACAGAAACGGTTTAGATAGGGAACAAACGGTGTGACATTTTCGATCTAATCCAACATAGTTAAAATTTACGGTTTAAATAGGGAACAAACGGTGTGACATTTTCGATCTAATCCAACATAGTTAAAATTTTGAATTTTGAAATTATCTGTAATTTTATTTTAAAAATAATGTTCAAATATCATAATAAAAGTTGACAAAACATCATAATAATATATTTTGTCGTATTTTAGAACATGATAATATTATTTTTTACCATTTTTGACAATCTTTTAAATCATTTTTCAAAGAATCTTATAAATAGTTTCCACGACTTTTTATTTGTTCATATTCATGTATAAAATAATCACTGCCATTTATTAAAACTCAACATTTTCTTTTAAAATATTATATTTTGCAATAATTATTAATCTTTAGTTAGCGATGTCTTTTTCTTTTCGCCTTTTATCAAAAGTCAAAATGTAGTCAGTTATTCTCAATGTCTACAGTCTAGTTGTCAAAATATTGTCCGTCTAGTTTAAAAGTACGTGAAAATATACGTTAAGGATTAAGCCCTTTGTCAGAAAAAAAAGTACGTTAAGGAAACAAGTGATGAGAATCTAATGTTATATTAACACGTATGCAAGAAAAAGTGAACAAAGTTAAGCTGCATGCAAGACACTTGATTTGCTGATAAATGGCTATTTAATGGTTTTCAGTTTATTTAGGCTCCAGTACTTTGTGGTTAAGAACGCAAAAGTAGTTTGTAATTAGGAGAAAGAAGCATGTAAAAATAAGTAGTTTTAAATCATGGGGAAAATAAAGTATGTTAGCATGATTTAATAATTAGGAGAAACTATAAGTTTCTTAAACCATTCTGAATGTTTTATTAATATTTTTCTCAGTTTCATGAACAGAAACGGTTTAGATAGGGAACAAACGGTGTGACATTTTCGGATCTAATCCAACATAGTTAAAAATTTACGGTTTAAATAGGGAACAAACGGTGTGACATTTTCGGATCTAATCCAACATAGTTAAAATTTTGAATTTTGAAATTATCTGTAATTTTATTTTAAAATATAATAAAAGGGTCCAAAATATTTTATATGAATATATTTTTAATGTTATCACAATATTATTTCAAAAATTATGTATAATGTTTTAAAAGATTATTAAACATTAAAACAAAGTTTTAAGGGTACTAATTTTGTATTGCCCTAAAGTCTAGAAAATTATTGAGTCAACCATGCTCATAATGAGTGTAACTTTAACATTTTCTACATAGATTAGACTTTTTGTTTGAAATACATTTATTTTTTATTTGTTATATCTATTTAACCAATATTAATTGAGATAGATAAATTATTTATAGTATCAATTCATTTTACAGTTATTATTAAAATTACAGCAATTATATATTATATTGAGATTATAAAATAATACTCTTTATATAATAAGAAAAATGTCATAATGGCAAATTCATAAAACAGAAAAGTATTATTTACAATAACCCAAATTTTTTATATCTATTGATCTGTATGCAGACAAATTATATTGAAGAGTAAGTCTCTCATTTACTCCCATGCATTTAAACTTATGTTTGGGTATTATTAACCGTAACGCATGGTACTGCTGTACGGATGAAAGAAAAGTTTTTTTTTTTTGGTTAAAGAAAAAAGAAAGGCTGACTTTGTTTGGACAAATTCAATCATAAATACATAAACATTATTTATTAGATTACGCGATATATAAAGAATATTTAGGTTATCTTTATAAAATTATTTGAAAAGTCAACTTTTACGTGTCGGTCTCATAGTAGTTAATTACAAAAATAACTTTGATGAACTAATAATTATCATAAATTATTTTTATTTTATTTTTTACCTAAATATTTTAATTATAATTTATGGTTTAGTTTTTAAAAATAAAATAAATAATAAAATGGAAACATATATAAAATACATAGATCTTGCATACATAACAAATTTTAATTTTCTTAATATTTTCATAAAACAACATAAATAGGAAAGGAAAATATCTATAAGCTTTAAAATACAGATATATATATAATTTCACAAAATATTTTAGATGCTTATTTCAAAAGATAAAACAATATTATTACTATTAAAATAATTTTAATCAAATAAAGGTATTTTAAATAGCATAAACAGATTATATATATTTTTAAAAAATAACATATAATAAACATGTGCGATCAAATTAAAATATAAAATAAATGTTTTAGACAAATAAATTTTGATCATTTTTTTAAAGTTGTTTAAGTTACAAAAAAAAACTAAAAAGGAATATATATATATATATATATATATATATATATATATATATGTACAAATTACTTTTACTTTTAGTTAAGTCTCCCGATGCATGTATATAAATAATATTTCTATTTTATTTACTTATAATATCTAGATATATGCATTCATCTAGGTGATCTATATTTAGTAATTATATATAGATATTATAAGTTATAAGTATATATTCATAACAACTTTTAATTTTTTCATATTTTCATAACACAACATAAATAAAAGAAGAAATCTATGATTTTAAAAATACATAGGTTTTATACTTAAAACATAGTTTCAAAAAGTATAAATATTTTATTTTAAAAATAACATAAATAATAAAATGGAAACATATATAAAATACATAGATCTTGCATACATAACAAATTTTAATTTTCTTAATATTTTCATAAAACAACATAAATAGGAAAGGAAAATATCTATAAGCTTTAAAATACAGATATATATATAATTTCACAAAATATTTTAGATGCTTATTTCAAAAGATAAAACAATATTATTACTATTAAAATAATTTTAATCAAATAAAGGTATTTTAAATAGCATAAACAGATTATATATATTTTTAAAAATAACATATAATAAACATGTGCGATCAAATTAAAATATAAAATAAATGTTTTAGACAAATAAATTTTGATCATTTTTTAAAGTTGTTTAAGTTACAAAAAACTAAAAGGAATATATATATATATATATATATATATATATATATATGTACAAATTACTTTTACTTTTAGTTAAGTCTCCCGATGCATGTATATAAATAATATTTCTATTTTATTTACTTATAATATCTAGATATATGCATTCATCTAGGTGATCTATATTTAGTAATTATATATAGATATTATAAGTTATAAGTATATATTCATAACAACTTTTAATTTTTTCATATTTTCATAACACAACATAAATAAAAGAAGAAATCTATGATTTTAAAAATACATAGGTTTTATACTTAAAACATAGTTTCAAAAAGTATAAATATTTTATTTTAAAAATAAATAATATTTTTTCAAATATAAAAATTAAACTAAAATAAAGGCAATAAAAATTAATCATTTTAATCTGATTAGAACAAAACAATAGTTGAGATTCATTTTAAACGAATATATACAACTCAATATACCTAAATAATGAGTAAGTGACCGTCATGATTCTTATACTCAAAATAAAAGCATAAATAAGTCAGCGATATATTACTATTATACAGTTATGCAATTTTAAACCGACAATATTTTTCTAAATTAATATATATCAAACTATATATAATCTAACGAAAATATATTATAAATCCAACACACTAAACCAAGCTAGACGCAAGAAAATGATTAATTTAATTTTAATCTATTTAGAATTACTGAAACAATTACAATATAACTATGAGGAATATATGCAATCTAATATTCAAAAAGTGAACCGATAAATTTTACTAGAAAAGTTACATATAAATTTAAAATAATATCCTATTATTTTTAATATATATATATATATATATAATTTCACAAAATATTTTAGATGCTTATTTCAAAAGATAAAACAATATTATTACTATTAAAATAATTTTAATCAAATAAAGGTATTTTAAATAGCATAAACAGATTATATATATTTTTAAAAATAACATATAATAAACATGTGCGATCAAATTAAAATATAAAATAAATGTTTTAGACAAATAAATTTTGATCATTTTTTAAAGTTGTTTAAGTTACAAAAAAAACTAAAAGGAATATATATATATATAATTTCACAAAATATTTTAGATGCTTATTTCAAAAGATAAAACAATATTATTACTATTAAAATAATTTTAATCAAATAAAGGTATTTTAAATAGCATAAACAGATTATATATATTTTTAAAAATAAAATAAATAATAAAATGGAAACATATATAAAATACATAGATCTTGCATACATAACAAATTTTAATTTTCTTAATATTTTCATAAAACAACATAAATAGGAAAGGAAAATATCTATAAGCTTTAAAATACAGATATATATATAATTTCACAAAATATTTTAGATGCTTATTTCAAAAGATAAAACAATATTATTACTATTAAAATAATTTTAATCAAATAAAGGTATTTTAAATAGCATAAACAGATTATATATATTTTTAAAAATAAAATAAATAATATTTCTATTTTATTTACTTATAATATCTAGATATATGCATTCATCTAGGTGATCTATATTTAGTAATTATATATAGATATTATAAGTTATAAGTATATATTCATAACAACTTTTAATTTTTTCATATTTTCATAACACAACATAAATAAAAGAAGAAATCTATGATTTTAAAAATACATAGGTTTTATACTTAAAACATAGTTTCAAAAAGTATAAATATTTTATTTTAAAAATAAAATAAATAATAAAATGGAAACATATATAAAATACATAGATCTTGCATACATAACAAATTTTAATTTTCTTAATATTTTCATAAAACAACATAAATAGGAAAGGAAAATATCTATAAGCTTTAAAATACAGATATATATATAATTTCACAAAATATTTTAGATGCTTATTTCAAAAGATAAAACAATATTATTACTATTAAAATAATTTTAATCAAATAAAGGTATTTTAAATAGCATAAACAGATTATATATATTTTTAAAAATAAATAATAAAATGGAAACATATATAAAATACATAGATCTTGCATACATAACAAATTTTAATTTTCTTAATATTTTCATAAAACAACATAAATAGGAAAGGAAAATATCTATAAGCTTTAAAATACAGATATATATATAATTTCACAAAATATTTTAGATGCTTATTTCAAAAGATAAAACAATATTATTACTATTAAAATAATTTTAATCAAATAAAGGTATTTTAAATAGCATAAACAGATTATATATATTTTTAAAAAATAACATATAATAAACATGTGCGATCAAATTAAAATATAAAATAAATGTTTTAGACAAATAAATTTTGATCATTTTTTTAAAGTTGTTTAAGTTACAAAAAAAACTAAAAAGGAATATATATATATATATATATATATATATATATATATATGTACAAATTACTTTTACTTTTAGTTAAGTCTCCCGATGCATGTATATAAATAATATTTCTATTTTATTTACTTATAATATCTAGATATATGCATTCATCTAGGTGATCTATATTTAGTAATTATATATAGATATTATAAGTTATAAGTATATATTCATAACAACTTTTAATTTTTTCATATTTTCATAACACAACATAAATAAAAGAAGAAATCTATGATTTTAAAAATACATAGGTTTTTATACTTAAAACATAGTTTCAAAAAAGTATAAATATTTTATTTTAAAAAATAAATAATATTTTTTCAAATATAAAAATTAAACTAAAATAAAGGCAATAAAAATTAATCATTTTAATCTGATTAGAACAAAACAATAGTTGAGATTCATTTTAAACGAATATATACAACTCAATATACCTAAATAATGAGTAAGTGACCGTCATGATTCTTATACTCAAAATAAAAAGCATAAATAAGTCAGCGATATATTACTATTATACAGTTATGCAATTTTAAACCGACAATATTTTTCTAAATTAATATATATCAAACTATATATAATCTAACGAAAATATATTATAAATCCAACACACTAAACCAAGCTAGACGCAAGAAAATGATTAATTTAATTTTAATCTATTTAGAATTACGAAACAATTACAATATAACTATGAGGAATATATGCAATCTAATATTCAAAAAAGTGAACCGATAAATTTTTACTAGAAAAGTTACATATAAATTTAAAATAATATCCTATTATTTTTAATATATATATATATAAATTACATTACAAAACTATTTAAAACTTTTAAAATTGAAAATAAAATATTAATCAATTATGCTAAGTTATGTATTTTGTAAATATTTGTATCCATATATAAACGCATAAAAGTCGCATAGTATATATGAATATTGAATGACATCGATAAAAAAATGAATTATAAAATGTATTAGGTAAAAAATCTATTAAGATGGAAATATACATAAACAAACAAATACTTTAAAATTGAAAAAATACTAATATTCGCATATGTTTGAATTCTCCTGAATGCAAACGAGATTCGGGTATCGACATTATTAGAATCTAATACATAGATCATAATGTATAACCCATATTACCGAATACATAATATACGATTATATCTCAATTTTCTTAAAACTGATCTGTTCACTCTTTTATATATAGATTTTTTCTTAAAACTGATCTGTTCACTCTTTTATATATAGACTTCAACCTTTTGGCTGTAGCATAGCTTTTCGTTTTAATATACAGATCAATCATCTTCGATTTATGGGCCCGTATAGTTTGGGTCTAAACATTATCATAGACCCATAGGTAAATATAAACGAAATCCTAACTCAAAGTTTTAAAAGATATCAAATAGATACGCCTTCGAGTTAGAAGTTCCCAAGTTATAACAAACACACAAAAAAAAACTATCTATTTGATCTCTGAATGTCGCCATGCTATAAATGTACAGAAAAACTACATACTAATTTCTAATCCCATAGAATCAACCTAGCATGTGTATATATTGTAAATTGTGACGCATAAAATGGAAATAGTTTCTTCGATTGGTACAGCTAGGTAAATATAGAAAATGTTTATATTTGTAATAACTGTTTACATATTTGTTATATCATTGCAGTCAAAATATCATACCATTAATGTTGTCGATAATGCAACTAAACATGTAGTTTCATTATACAGATCGATGGATCACTAGTTCAAATTACAATGTATGATTCGTGGTATTAGTTCTTATGACAATATGGTGCTATGCATATGCAAAAAAGGTAGTGCGTGATTCATGTTTTCTTATCATTATTCACTAGAGACAATGGAACTCACTAGTTTAAAAGCTAATGTCTATCGATGTCGCTTACACATTTCTTTCCAACCAAAATCTTACATCACTGATGGATTAGACGTCAACAGGAAAGACAGATTGTGGACCAGCTTCTATATTTAGGGTTATAAAATCCACTCAACAATGTCACTTTCCTTTAAAAGCGCTATCCATATAGCAAATCCGACATTACACACTATCTTGTGTAGTTCATCTCTAAGATCAACAAAGAACATGCTTTCTAGTAAAGTGACAAAGCGGATCAAAAAAGGACTTGTACATGACTTACTAGTTGTAGTGCTAATTGAAGGAAGAAGTCAAGACATTCCATCATATTTAGATACCCAAAGTGACTTACACATACATTATCCAGTTATATTTCCTCCAAAAGTAATATACAAAATCTTTTTATTATCGTTTTGTTAGGACAAATGTAGGCAAATTGGCTTGCATGTCCTTTCAAAATGAAATGCTGGAATCTTCTATGTTTAAAAGCATAATCAATAAATTATGTGAAGGATAAAACTAAAAAATGTATTAAAATTAAAAAAATAACAATGCGTTTTAAAAAGTCAAGTTCTATTCAACATAGTTAAAATGAAGGGAATGGGTAGACTCTCTCCCTTCTCTATTAAGAATTTTTGAGAGAGAAAATCTGAGTCGTGGTGGTTTCCTTCTTTCCCTTTCCCTCTGGTTTGTGATATTGACTCCGGTACACGGTGATCTTCTCCGCAGTGTACCTGGCTTAGACTCTGGTGCTCCGCGATCTTCTAGACGGAAGCATCCAGGTTGGGTTTTGGCGGTGTTGATGGCTTTCTCCCGGGGTTATCCCGGCTCCCTAAGCTCTGCTAGTCTCGTTCTCTCTTTCTCACCTTCGATTGATTTCCTCTTCGGACAGAAAGTCCGAGTTCGTTTGGAGGATTGATCCTGATTAAAGTTGGATTTTATTATGAAGCAAAGTATGGGTTTGGACGAGATCTCGGTTCTAATCGATTGATGCTCTCCAAAGCTCAGGGTATGTTCTTAGATGATGAAGCCTTTATTTTCCAATACAGTCGCTGGAGGTGGCTTTTTCGGTGGTTGTGGTTGAATTTCCGGTGGATTCCGGTGGTTTTATTGCTTTGTTTGGTTCGGTGGAGGAGATTGAAGTCGGGAAAGATAGTGGAGTTTCGTGTTTCCGAGATGACTCCGGTAGGAGATGGAGGATTCCGGTGTATCGTCGGCTGCGCACCGGCCTTGATCCCCGAGGCGGTGAAAGCGATGGAGGCATGGGCGACACGTGGTTACTCCGTTGTTGGAGTTAAACACGTTGTGGACATTAGGTGTCGTTTCTTTTTTGGGTTGCCTGTTGTTGGGCTTTGGGTTTAAATTTCCTTTGGTTTGGGTTTTTGTTTAAGGTTTCTTATGTTGGTGTCTTGGACCTTGATTTTTTGGGCTTGTTTTTTTTTAATAAAAATCAAATAGTGAAAAAAAAAAAAAAGTCAAGTTCTATTCAACATAGTTAAAATGAAGGGAATGGGTAGACTCTCTCCTTCTCTATTAAGAATTTTTGAGAGAGAAAATCTGAGTCGTGGTGGTTTCCTTCTTTCCCTTTCCCTCGGTTTGTGATATTGACTCGGTACACGGTGATCTTCTCCGCAGTGTACCTGGCTTAGACTCTGGTGCTCGCGATCTTCTAGACGGAAGCATCCAGGTTGGGTTTTGGCGGTGTTGATGGCTTTCTCGGGGTTATCCCGCTCCTAAGCTCTGCTAGTCTCGTTCTCTCTTCGATTTATGGGCCCGTATAGTTTGGGTCTAAACATTATCATAGACCCATAGGTAAATATAAACGAAATCCTAACTCAAAGTTTTAAAAGATATCAAATAGATACGCCTTCGAGTTAGAAGTTCCCAAGTTATAACAAACACACAAAAAAAAACTATCTATTTGATCTCTGAATGTCGCCATGCTATAAATGTACAGAAAAACTACATACTAATTTCTAATCCCATAGAATCAACCTAGCATGTGTATATATTGTAAATTGTGACGCATAAAATGGAAATAGTTTCTTCGATTGGTACAGCTAGGTAAATATAGAAAATGTTTATATTTGTAATAACTGTTTACATATTTGTTATATCATTGCAGTCAAAATATCATACCATTAATGTTGTCGATAATGCAACTAAACATGTAGTTTCATTATACAGATCGATGGATCACTAGTTCAAATTACAATGTATGATTCGTGGTATTAGTTCTTATGACAATATGGTGCTATGCATATGCAAAAAAGGTAGTGCGTGATTCATGTTTTCTTATCATTATTCACTAGAGACAATGGAACTCACTAGTTTAAAAGCTAATGTCTATCGATGTCGCTTACACATTTCTTTCCAACCAAAATCTTACATCACTGATGGATTAGACGTCAACAGGAAAGACAGATTGTGGACCAGCTTCTATATTTAGGGTTATAAAATCCACTCAACAATGTCACTTTCCTTTAAAAGCGCTATCCATATAGCAAATCCGACATTACACACTATCTTGTGTAGTTCATCTCTAAGATCAACAAAGAACATGCTTTCTAGTAAAGTGACAAAGCGGATCAAAAAAGGACTTGTACATGACTTACTAGTTGTAGTGCTAATTGAAGGAAGAAGTCAAGACATTCCATCATATTTAGATACCCAAAGTGACTTACACATACATTATCCAGTTATATTTCCTCCAAAAGTAATATACAAAATCTTTTTATTATCGTTTTGTTAGGACAAATGTAGGCAAATTGGCTTGCATGTCCTTTCAAAATGAAATGCTGGAATCTTCTATGTTTAAAAGCATAATCAATAAATTATGTGAAGGATAAAACTAAAAATGTATTAAAATTAAAAAATAACAATGCGTTTTAAAAGTCAAGTTCTATTCAGTTACAGAAGGTTTTTGTTTTGCAGTTACAAACCGAAATTGCATGTTTTAGGTCTTTGGCAATTGGCAAATGTCATTTGGCACACAGAGAACACGACCTATCACAAAAGACCAAACCGATATGCTCGAGGATGGAATCGTGTAGACTAAAGAAAACGGTTACGTTAAGATGGTAATGTCCGTTTCTATACATCCAAAAATCATATATTATGTAGAAGACAATTTATGAATACATATATTCCTTCTCCAAAAACTACCAAAACCAATAAAAACCAGAGAATACATATGCATCTCCATGCACCTTGAAGCTGTGTCGCTCATAGACATCACTGAAAATGTTGTACTGCCACACTCTTCATAATAAGACAATCTTCACCGCTTCAAATTTGTGTGTTCTGTCAAACAACTCCACTCTCTACACCACGAAAAGAACTGTACAAAGATTTTTTTACTGAACATATTAGTTTAAATAGACTTTTTCTGAAAAGTTAAGTACATCTATTAATAAAAATTGATTTATGTGTCAAATAAATTTCCTGTGGCTTTGCCAGAATTTGTTTTATTGAAAGACTAGGGATTAACCCGGGCTACGCCCGGGATTTTTATTTTTTTCTAATTTAAGTTGTTAAATTATTTATATTTAGGTTATGATATATATATTTATATAAATGTTAAGATGCATGTCATAATTAAAATGTTAAATTTTAACACGTTAAATTAACATATTTTTTACTATTTAAATATTTTTTTGTAATTTTGTAGGCTATCTAGTTATCATATTTAGCAAAATTATCCGTTGAGTGTTGGAATAAATGTTTTAGATATTTAATTAAACTGCAGAGTATTTTCGGATCGACCACATGCTCAACAATCGATCGATCCGTAAAAAGATGGTGATCTCCTTGGCCAGGTAAGTACAATTCTAGCAAAAATATCTTTGATTTTCAAATATTAAGTATATAACTATTCTTTTGAATATTATTTTTTTGAATTGTTTTTTTTATTAACTTATTGTTTTATAATATTTATGTAAATATTTTTTGTGATGTTTGAATTTGTGATGTTAGTATACTTAACCTAGATGATATTGATGTTTAACAATTTATTTTTTTCTGAAAATAGAAAATAATGATATATCAAAACGTATCTAATACTTGTTAAATGATAGTATAATGTAAATTACATCCATTATTTGAAAATAACCATTTGTTGTTTTTATTTTTTTTAAATCAGAAATTATTTTTATTTAAAAACATTATTCATATATAATATAATAGTTTAAGTTTGGAAGATTAATCTATATATATATTATGTATATTTTTTAAAAAATAATTTAAGATAATATATATTGAGTAACTGAATAAAAGCTGAATTTCTTATCTTGAAAATGAAATATTTATATTTTTGTCTTCATGTTATACTCACCAATCCAGCATTGATATTTATAACTCAGTATGTTTTAAAAAACTTAGTTTTAAGTAATAAACAATTTAATAAATTAAATTCATCACCTATAATGTTCGTAAACTATATTTGAAAACTCTCTAAAATTATATTTTAAGCATAATATTACTATTATTTAATTTAAGTTATTTTAAGCATAATATTACTATTATTTAATTTAAGTTATTTTAAGCATAATATTACTATTATTTAATTTAAGTTATTTTAAGCATAATATTACTATTATTTAATTTAAGTTATTTTAAGCATAATATTACTATTATTTAATTTAAGTTATTTTAAGCATAATATTACTATTATTTAATTTAAGTTATTTTAAGCATAATATTACTATTATTTAATTTAAGTTGTTAAATTATTTATATTTAGGTTATGATATATATATTTATATAAATGTTAAGATGCATGTCATAATTAAAATGTTAAATTTTAACACGTTAAATTAACATATTTTTACTATTTAAATATTTTTTGTAATTTTGTAGGCTATCTAGTTATCATATTTAGCAAAATTATCCGTTGAGTGTTGGAATAAATGTTTTAGATATTTAATTAAACTGCAGAGTATTTTCGGATCGACCACATGCTCAACAATCGATCGATCCGTAAAAAGATGGTGATCTCCTTGGCCAGGTAAGTACAATTCTAGCAAAAATATCTTTGATTTTCAAATATTAAGTATATAACTATTCTTTTGAATATTATTTTTTTGAATTGTTTTTTTTATTAACTTATTGTTTTATAATATTTATGTAAATATTTTTTGTGATGTTTGAATTTGTGATGTTAGTATACTTAACCTAGATGATATTGATGTTTAACAATTTATTTTTTTCTGAAAATAGAAAATAATGATATATCAAAACGTATCTAATACTTGTTAAATGATAGTATAATGTAAATTACATCCATTATTTGAAAATAACCATTTGTTGTTTTTATTTTTTTTAAATCAGAAATTATTTTTATTTAAAAACATTATTCATATATAATATAATAGTTTAAGTTTGGAAGATTAATCTATATATATATTATGTATATTTTTTAAAAAATAATTTAAGATAATATATATTGAGTAACTGAATAAAAGCTGAATTTCTTATCTTGAAAATGAAATATTTATATTTTTGTCTTCATGTTATACTCACCAATCCAGCATTGATATTTATAACTCAGTATGTTTTTAAAAAAAACTTAGTTTTAAGTAATAAACGAATTTAATAAATTAAATTCATCACCTATAATGTTCTGTAAACTATATTTGAAAACTCTCTAAAATTATATTTTAAGCATAATATTACTATTATTTAATTTAAGTTATTTTAAGCATAATATATGCTAAACCAACTTAAATTATATTTACAATAGGATCATCCTAAACCGGTTAATAAACCAAAAACAATACTAAACCAACATGAACCAATACCTGATTCGGCGAGGAAAGAAGTGTTTACTTATATTATATATTTTACATTTTAAGATAGATGTTTAATGCTTAATGAATTTTTTTCATTTTTTTAAAAAAATTGTGTATTTACTTATTATTATATATATAATTCATATATTATATATTTACATTATTTACTTATTATTTATTTTCCTGTATATGTATTTCTATTTCTTGTAATTTTTATTTACTTAATATCTATTTTACATTTTAAGATAGATGTTTAAATCTTAATGTACATTTTCCATTTTCTTTAAATTTTATATTTTCATTTGTTATTCTTTCTATTTACGTAATATCTATATTTTAAATTTTAAGATAGATTTTTAAATCTTAATGTAATTTTTCATTTTTAAATTGCGTATTTACTTATATATTTACTTATTATTTATTTTTCTTTATATTGTGTATTTCTATTTCTTATACTTTCTATTTACTAATAATTTTATATTTTAAGATAAATTTACATTTTAAGATAGATGTTTAAATACTAATGTACTTTTTTCATTTTTTTAAATTGTGTATTTCCTTTTCTTATACTTTCTATTTGCGTAATATCTATATTTTACATTTTAAGATAGATATTTAAATATTAATATACTTTTTCCATTGTTTTTAAGTTGTGTATTTCTTTTTCTTATACTTTCTATTTACTTAATATCTATATTTTACATTTTAAGATAGATGTTTAATATTTAATGTACTATTTCCATATTTTAAAATTTGTGCATTTACTTATTATTGTATATATAATTCATATATTTATATTTTATAATATTTACTTATTATTTATTTTTCTATATATTGAGTATTTCTCTTTCTTATACTTTATATTTAGTTAATATCTATATTTTATATTTTAAGATAGATGTTTAAATCTTAATTTTTTTTCTATTTTTAAAGTAAAACAACAATGTTTAATATAAGAAACTTGGACAAATAGTCAAATAGTTATATTTATGTTTTTTATCTTGTTTTATAAAATGGTAATGTTACATTATGGAGATAAGCCGTTTTTTTAGTGAAAAATGGTAATCTTACATATGTTTAATGTAGTTTTTCCATTTTTTTTATGTAGTATGTTTACCTATTATTGTTATTTTTAAATGTAAAATGGTAATCTTACATATGTTTAATGTAGTATTTCCATTTTTTATGTTGTATGTTTACATATTATTTATTATTTTCGAAATTATATATAATGTTCTTTTTTAGAAAATAGTAATGTTACATTATGTAGATAAGCCGTTTTTTTTAGTGAAAAATGATAATCTTACATATGTTTAATGTTGTTTTTCCATTTTTTATGTTGTATGTTTACATATTTTTTAAAAAAAATAAAAATGTAAAATTGTAATCTTACATATGTTTAATGTAGTATTTCTATTTTTTATGTTGTATGTTTACGTATATTTATTATTTTCGAAATTATATATAATATATTTTTTTTATAAAACGGTAATGTTATATTATGAAGATAAGTCGTCTTTTTTCTTAAGTAAAAATGGTAATTTTACATATGTTTAATGTAGTTTTTCCATTTTTTATGTAGTATGTTTACCTATTATTGTTATTTTTAAATGTAAAATGGTAATCTTACATATGTTTAATGTAGTATTTCCATTTTTTATGTTGTATGTTTACATATTATTTATTATTTTCGAAATTATATATAATGTTCTTTTTTAGAAAATAGTAATGTTACATTATGTAGATAAGCCGTTTTTTTTAGTGAAAAATGATAATCTTACATATGTTTAATGTTGTTTTTCCATTTTTTATGTTGTATGTTTACATATTTTTTAAAAAAAATAAAAATGTAAAATTGTAATCTTACATATGTTTAATGTAGTATTTCTATTTTTTATGTTGTATGTTTACGTATATTTATTATTTTCGAAATTATATATAATATATTTTTTTTATAAAACGGTAATGTTATATTATGAAGATAAGTCGTCTTTTTTCTTAAGTAAAAAATGGTAATTTTACATATGTTTAATGTAGTTTTTCTATTTTTTATGATGTATGTTTACATATTATTTATAATTTTTGAAAATTAGTAATATTAAAATGTAAAACTATATTTTATGCCACGTGTCATCTTTCGGGAGAAATTTTTTTTGCTGATGTGGACGTTCTATGGAGCTTCAAAAGGTTTTTTTTATTAGTAAGGATTAATTTTTTAGTCAGTTGCAGCTAAATTTATATTTTGTATTTTTATAAAGCTAATTTAATTTATATGTTTCATTTTTATATTGTTGTCGACCTATAGTGTTACGTAACGTATTTGTTTTCTTCTTTTATTTTGTTTGTCAACGTTTTTTCATTTTCTTTATGCATAAGCCAATAAGCAAATTTTTTATATTGTTGTCGACCTATAGTGTTAAATGCGATTTTGTTTTCTTCTTTTATTTTGTTTGTCAACGTTTTTCATTTTCTTTATGCATAAGCCAATAAGCAAATTTTTTATATTGTTGTCGACCTATAGTGTTACGTAACGTATTTGTTTTCTTCTTTTATTTTGTTTGTCAACGTTTTTTCATTTTCTTTATGCATAAGCCAATAAGCAAATTTTTTATATTGCTGCTTTAGGGCATCTCCATCGTTACTCCATTTTTTCCTCTAAAATGGAAAGTAAAAGTGAATATGGAGTAAGGAATGTTCCAACCCAACTTCATATCTCACTGCATAATGAAATTTACTCCATAAATGGAATGGAGTAATCTATTTTTTGTTTGTTCATCACTCCATTATAGAGTGGGAAATGAAGTAGGATTAGAGTAATTTTACTCCATTTTCACTTTTACTCCATTTTGAAAGAAAAAATAGAATTCTACATTGGAGATATTCTTAGGAAGATGAAACGTTTGGTTTCTTTAACAAACAACAAGAATCTGTAGTTTTTTAGTTCAAAAGAAAAAGAATATGTAGTTTTAAATGTTTGAAAAAACCATCTTACCAATTGATAAAAAAAACATCTTTAACAACTAAGAAAACTAGAAAAGGCCAAATTATCTTAAAATTACTTGCCTGTACAGCTAGTAGCATTTGGCATCTATATTATTAAAAGTAAATTACATTTTGGTACTGTTTGGAAACTTAGATAGTAGATTAAATGAAAGTTGTTTGGAAACAAGGATAGCAGATTAAATATTTCTTTTTATTTACATATTTAGTCACTATATTTCTTTCTCATTTACAGATTCTGTCGTTTGGAAACTTGGATAGCAGATTAAATGAGAATTGTTTGGAAACACGGATAACAGATTAATATTTCTTTTTATTTACACATTTAGCCATTGCATTTCTTTCTTATTTACAAATCTGCCACTTCACTTAAAATCAAAAATTTAAATTAATTAATTACAATAAATTGTTATTTCTTTTTGCTGAAAATAAAAACACAAACTGTAATATATAGTATATATTAATCTGCTACAATATAATTTTTAAGAAAACCAAATATAATAAAATTAATAATAATTCATAAAAACCTACTGTAAAAAATTAAATCATTTTTAAATAAATAAACAAAAGAATCAATAGGTTAATATATGAATATTATAATTACATCAAATTGCATCAAGTTATATATTATAAATGTAATATTACATACAGATAAAAAATTATTATCAAACATCTATATTATAATATAATATATTTTACTCTAAATATATTTTACAAAACATAAAAATATAAATGAACATTTTATAAAATCAATGGTTTATAAATGGTCAAGATCTAATTGTTATTAAAGTTGTGATGGGTCTCACAAATCCCACCAGCTTTCCCCGATAAACTGTGACCGTATCACTAAAATGATGAAACGGCCGGGATGTAAAAATGAAAAAAAAAAACATGATGAAAGGGTCGGTTCTTTGATGAAGTTTGTAACGGACAATTCTTGTATTGTAGAGTCTAAGCCTGGGATTTTGAATCGAACCAAACCAAAATTTTGATTAGTTTAGTAAGAAGTTTGGTTTGATTCGACAGGTTTATAAAAAATATCTTTCTTCAGTTCGGTTAGGTAATTGATAAGTTCAATTTTCAAAATAAAAAGAAAAAAAACTGTCAACCAATTTCAAATCGAACTAACTTTTGGTGAAAATTTTAAAAACTGAATTGTGAAAATATTAAACCGAACTGAATCAAAAAAATTTGGCACAATTCAGTGAAATTTTAGGCGAACCAAACTACCAGATCCAAACTATCCGAATTACGAAAACCCCACAGACCTAGTAAAATAGTAGTTTTAACTCTTTTGATTCAAAAAAAAAATCTTATTTTTACATCAAATTTACCGCAAACATTTAGAAACTACCCCATATATTTCAAAATGATCTAAAATTCTATAACTATAGTCCTATCATCTATATCTTGAAAAATGTTTATGATACCATTTTGATTTCAAGTAACTAACTTACAAAACCCCTTTATAAAGATTAAATAAAACCAAGGTTTTGATTTATCCACAAATAAAGACAAAGCATTTAATAACACACAAAAACACTGACGTCACACTGTCACAGTATCCCCCTCGCACCATAAATATCAATCATTTCTTTCTTTTTTTTGAGCAACATATCAATCTTTTCTTCTCCACTTATAAGACCATAAATAAATAAGTCTCTTAAACGTTTATTCATTTCTATATCTACTAAAGAACCTTTATTTCATTTCCATTACTACATCTATACATAAATGGCAATGGAATGCATCACAGCTCTCCCTCAAAGATTCAGTGAAAACAAAACCAAAGAGGATCCTTCAATCTTCGATGCAAATCTCCTGAACCAGCAGTCAAACCACATACCTCAACAGTTCGTATGGCCCGACCACGAGAAACCTTCCTCGGATGTTCAACCTCTCCAAGTCCCTCTCATAGACCTTGCCGGTTTCCTCTCTGGTGACCCGTTCTTAGTCTCGGAGGCTACTAGACTCGTCTCTGAGGCTTCAAAGAAACATGGCTTCTTCCTAGTCACTAACCATGGAGTTGATGAGACGCTCTTGTCTCGTGCCCATCTCTTTATGGACTCTTTCTTTAAGGCTCCCGCTTGTGAGAAACAGAAGGCTAAGAGGAAGTGGGGCGAGAGCTCCGGTTACGCTAGTAGCTTCGTTGGGAGATACTCCTCTAAGCTCCCGTGGAAGGAAACGCTGTCGTTTAAGTTCTCGCCCGAGGAGAAGTGCCATTCCCAAAACATCAAAGACTTTGTTTCTGAAAAAATGGGAGATGGATATGAAGATTTCGGATAATCAAATTAATTAGCAACTATTTTTGAAACTTTCTTTCGAATATCCAAAAAGACACATCACTATTAAAACTTTGGGGCCAAAAATAAATTAGTAAAAAATTTAATAATAAAAAAAATTGGAGGTTCAGGTCTATTTGTGTATTAACTAATAAATATTTGAGAACCCAAAAATAATGATTCACCTCACCATGCCCAGACCGGTTCTAACTATAGTTACCAACGTAATTGATTTGTTTTATACATGCAGAAATGTTTATCAAGAATATGCTGAGGCCATGAACATTCTCTCACTAAAGATCACGGAGCTGCTTGGAATGTGTCTTGGGATCGAGAGGAGACATTTTAGAGACTTTTTTGAAGACAGTGAGTCAATATTAAGGTTGTCAACAAGACCAAGTGGATATCAGGCTACATATGGACCACTAACCATATTTTAAAAATGTCCCCAAAGATAATTATAAAAGTCATCTTTAAGTCTCGATTTATACTATTAAATGTACCAGATAAAACATCAATATATTGCAAATGTATAGGGAAAAAACAGCAGAAGATTGTGCGTCGTTACTAGGCTGCGATCGTGTTTTAATATATATATATATATATATATATATATATATATATGTGAATTCATTTTATTTGAAATAGAAAATAAAGTGGAGTTAGAGTATTTCTTACTTCAAATTCTATTATAAAGTAAATATGAAGATTAGAGATGCTCTTGGAACAAAACAAACAAACCATACATGGCATAACTCAATGATGTAATAATTGTATTTTCTTTTCTGCATACGAAAATTCGTATGGATATCCAAAATATTAATTTAGGTTGCCAACACATTAGCTTATAGAAATCCTACATATCTTAGGCTTGATAGCATCACTTGTAAATTTTTATATTTGAATGTGTACTGTTTTGTCTCTAGTTTACATACAAATATGTAAATGTAGCTATAGTACGCAATAATTTTGTTTAAATTTTCTTTTTGCAAGAAATTTGTTATGATATTTATCACCAACAATACTAAGAACCAAGTTGTTTGACCAAAAACTATGAATCACATCATAAAAGGAAAACCTATTGATTAAGAAAGGACAAATCACATTAAGCGTGAACTTTGTTTTATATATTTATTGCACGTATAAATAGTTGATAGATAAATGAAGAAACGTAACCATCTGAAAAGGCCCAATGGGCCATCCCCTACTTCACATAAGGTAAACCAGGCTCTATTCACGTGCTTCACGTGCAATCTCTGCTGTCTCCTTTCTGCCGTGTCAATTACACACTTCACGACAGTGATCTCTATCCAGTCCCAGCTACGACTGTATTTCTTATTTAGCAATAGCATTTTCACTTTTTTTTTTTTGTTAAAATCATTTTCACATTTCTCTCCGTTTTCTTCTTTTATTTTCTTGGAAATAAAATGTAATATGATAAGAAATATTATATATATATATGTGAATTCATTTTATTTGAAATAGAAAATAAAGTGGAGTTAGAGTATTTCTTACTTCAAATTCTATTATAAAGTAAATATGAAGATTAGAGATGCTCTTGGAACAAAACAAACAAACCATACATGGCATAACTCAATGATGTAATAATTGTATTTTCTTTTCTGCATACGAAAATTCGTATGGATATCCAAAATATTAATTTAGGTTGCCAACACATTAGCTTATAGAAATCCTACATATCTTAGGCTTGATAGCATCACTTGTAAATTTTTATATTTGAATGTGTACTGTTTTGTCTCTAGTTTACATACAAATATGTAAATGTAGCTATAGTACGCAATAATTTTGTTTAAATTTTCTTTTTGCAAGAAATTTGTTATGATATTTATCACCAACAATACTAAGAACCAAGTTGTTTGACCAAAAACTATGAATCACATCATAAAAGGAAAACCTATTGATTAAGAAAGGACAAATCACATTAAGCGTGAACTTTGTTTTATATATTTATTGCACGTATAAATAGTTGATAGATAAATGAAGAAACGTAACCATCTGAAAAGGCCCAATGGGCCATCCCCTACTTCACATAAGGTAAACCAGGCTCTATTCACGTGCTTCACGTGCAATCTCTGCTGTCTCCTTTCTGCCGTGTCAATTACACACTTCACGACAGTGATCTCTATCCAGTCCCAGCTACGACTGTATTTCTTATTTAGCAATAGCATTTTCACTTTTTTTTTTTTGTGTCATAATTAGGCGTTAACAAATGGTATATACAAGAGTTGTTTGCATCGGGCGGTGGTGAACAGCGAGAAGGATAGGAAAACATTTGCATTCTTCCTATGTCCGAAAGGAGACAAAGTAGTGAAGCCACCAGAAGAACTAGTAAGAGTGATGTCTGGTGAAAGAGAGTATCCTGATTTTACATGGTCTATGTTTCTTGAGTTCACACAGAAGCATTATAGATCAGACATGAACACTCTTGAAGAGTTCTCAAATTGGCTTAAGAACAGAAGAAGTTTCTAAAATAAGGAGACAATGATGTGGTCCAGAAGACTTGTAGATTCTTAACAGACGGGAGAGATCACTCTGATAAGGAGCCTTTTGTCTTTTGTTTTGATTATTTATTAGCTTGTTTTTATGGTGGTTGGTGTAAGATAAAATTTGCAAATAAATAAATATATGTAATTCACTGGTGATATCATTTAGTGATGATTTCTATTTATTACTTCATTAAATTAAAAATAGTACTCATAAAATATAGCATTAATTTAAATAATTATTTCAGTCATTTGGAAAAATAAAATGGTTATATGATTTAACAAACAGTTAATATTAATTCCACACCAGGTGACTCTTAAAGATTAAAGACGACTCAACCATTAGACTACTAGCGTATAAACATTGACAATAACATTAACTAATATGCAATTTGGACATCAAAGGATACACAAGTAATAAAAACACAAACTGTTTAAAACATAAATCCAAAATGTCAATATTAAGGTTGTCAACAAGACCAAGTGGATATCAGGCTACATATGGACCACTAACCATATTTTAAAAAATGTCCCCAAAGATAATTATAAAAGTCATCTTTAAGTCTCGATTTATACTATTAAATGTACCAGATAAAACATCAATATATTGCAAATGTATAGGGAAAAAAACAGCAGAAGATTGTGCGTCGTTACTAGGCTGCGATCGTGTTTTAATATATATACTAAGACCGAACATTGTATCAAGCCTAAAAACGAAAAAAAAAATAGATCCAAACCATGGTCCTACTTTTGGAATTATGAATGGTATTTGCCGTTTCCACTATCCATTTTTTCACTCCACACACGAATTTTAGATTCCATTCAGTGAGAGAATTGATAAAAACAGTGAAAACCAAAATTCGATTCGACCACGAGAGGAAAAAAAAAATAGATTCCAGTATGTAATGTGTGTATCTCTAAATCTATAGGAGGTTTGGTTGGTTGTACTTGTGCCATGCAAGAAGACAACGTACTTGCTTTTGTCTTCTTCTTTTATTTTCTTGGAAATAAAATGTAATATGATAAGAAATATTATATATATATATATATATGTGAATTCATTTTATTTGAAATAGAAAATAAAGTGGAGTTAGAGTATTTCTTACTTCAAATTCTATTATAAAGTAAATATGAAGATTAGAGATGCTCTTGGAACAAAACAAACAAACCATACATGGCATAACTCCAATGATGTAATAATTGTATTTTCTTTTCTGCATACGAAAATTCGTATGGATATCCAAAATATTAATTTAGGTTGCCAACACATTAGCTTATAGAAATCCTACATATCTTAGGCTTGATAGCATCACTTGTAAATTTTTTATATTTGAATGTGTACTGTTTTGTCTCTAGTTTACATACAAATATGTAAATGTAGCTATAGTACGCAATAATTTTGTTTAAATTTTCTTTTTGCAAGAAATTTGTTATGATATTTATCACCAACAATACTAAGAACCAAGTTGTTTGACCAAAAAAACTATGAATCACATCATAAAAGGAAAACCTATTGATTAAGAAAGGACAAATCACATTAAGCGTGAACTTTGTTTTATATATTTATTGCACGTATAAATAGTTGATAGATAAATGAAGAAACGTAACCATCTGAAAAAGGCCCAATGGGCCATCCCCTACTTCACATAAGGTAAACCAGGCTCTATTCACGTGCTTCACGTGCAATCTCTGCTGTCTCCTTTCTGCCGTGTCAATTACACACTTCACGACAGTGATCTCTATCCAGTCCCAGCTACACGACTGTATTTCTTATTTAGCAATAGCATTTTCACTTTTTTTTTTTTTTGTTAAAATCATTTTCACATTTCTCTCCGTTTTCTTCTTTTGGGATTGGATTATATAATTTATGATACAATAATTCAAATAAGATTGCAAATCAAAGAAATGGCCCAGCAAGTGAAGTAAATGCACCAACAAAAAACTTGATGCTCTCTTACTATCACAACCTTTGATTTTGGGTATCTCATATTTAAATGTAGATTTTTTTGTAGCTACTTCTTAGAAACTGTATACGATACAAGCATTCAAACCCTAGCTTACTTTACTGTTATTGGAAAAAGACAAATAAACGCGTAAATACATAATAATGGTGTAGCGAGACCTTTTTCAAAAATAAAGAATACAGGTATAAAATTATTGCCTTCAATTTTTTCTGAAAATAAAACAAATATCTCTCAGTTATATCGCATTTAATGTAAGGATACATTGTCAGAATGTATATCATTTGAGATATTTCATGAAAATGTATTTTGTACGTTTCCGAAGAAGATGGTACAAAAATCGGAAATTTAGAAAGGTAAATTCCAAAATCCATTTTCCCGTAAATATATTTCTATATACCAAGCATACAGGTCGAACATTGATACACATCCAATTACTGGTAAAAATTTCTTCAAATCATGTAAAACTCTCTATTTGACTAGAGTTAATAAACAGCCAATCTCTCTTGCTAACAAAATTCATTGAAAATAAGGCACTGTGTTAAACGAGATGACAATTTGTTACGCCTTATCAAAAATATTGGAGTAGTTAGCAAAAAAAAAAGAAAAAAAATGTGGTCACACCTTATCAAAATTCATTGAAAATAAGGCACTGTGTTAAACGAGATGACAATACGTATCTTGTGATCAAACAAATGACTTAATTAGATGATGAGTATTGAAATGACATAAGCATGATGTCTTATAGGATCAACAACAAGATCGTTCCAAATACAATAAAATGTGGTCACACAGTATAGTCACAATCAATTGCTAATGTTTTAACCTAGTGAGTTTGGAGTTAGGTCATAAAATAAACATATACTCCCTCCGGATTTGAATATATGATGTTTAAGTTTGTTCACACATATTAAGAGAAATTAAATACTTACTTATATCAAATACTTTTTGGTTTTACTTTTAGTTAGTTTAAAGATTTATTTGAATCTCAATAAAATTCAACCACTTATATTTTTTACATTTTATTTTAAAAGCAAAATGCATTAATGAAAAGTAGAACATCATACATTTGTATACAAGAAAGAAAAACTAAAACATCATATATTCAAATCCGGAGGGAGTATGTATAAACAGATATCTATATATGTTTCTCACGAGACCCAATCTTTCAAAATTTGTATTTTTCTGAAATGACAATGTGGAGATTGTATTTTTCCTTAATTTAACTTTATGCTTACGTAAGAGATGACTTGTATTGTTTATACCTCGGGTCGTTTTGTCTTTTCAATGGTCTTTGTCTTCAACGGAAAACTAAATTGTAAATGGCCAGAGATCATTAATTATTTTAAATGATTTTCTTGAATCTCGACCCATTGGATTTTATAGATACTGTGATATCGAAATTTTAAATATTTAAATTAGTTTGGATCGTTGTAGCAAATTTATTACTCATCTGTTTCAAAAAAATACTTGATGGTTTAAGTGAATACACGAGAATTAAGGCATACATTTTTTTTAAAAAAAGTAACATTAAAAATGTAAACTAAAACTAATTCAGCCAATCATAAAAACAATTATAAAATATCATTGGTGATACAGTTTTCTGTAAAACTAAAATTAATATAAAAATATCAAAACATCAAGTATTTTGAAACATTTTAAACTCTCCAAAACATCATCTATTTTGAAACGGAATGAGTATATTTTATAAGCTAGTTTTTTTTTGTCTTTCCTATGATGTATTTACGCACACATAGCATTTGAGGTTGATTTAGACGTGATTTTACTTTGTTACTTCACGGGCCTTAAGAAACATGGGTCTTTGTATAAGTAGATTGGAATCAGGCTCATGAGCCTTCTAAAATTGGGGTTAGCTCAACGGGTCTTTTTAAGAATTTTTCTTGGGACTATATTGTTTCACTGGTGGATAGGCTTAATACGGGGCTTCACAGGATTGAGTCTGTGATTAGAACTCAGTCAACGGCTTCAAAGATATGCCTTTAGCGTTTACAATGTATGAAAACAGAGTTGTTGGATTTGGATGTGCAGGTTGGATATGCAGAGATGATCGCCAATGTGTGGGCAAAGGTTGCAGAGGAGACCAGATCCAATGGTTTCTTGTTCCTCAAGAAACAAATCTTCAGGTGCACGAAACGCACCGTGGACGGCCACAGCCACCATCAGAGGGACGAAAGATATAAACATAGTGAATGGATTTGCCTTTACTTCAAAATGTCAGCTAATAGCATGTACCTTTTGTATGTTTATTACATCATTTGTTACATAACGTTCTGAAAAACTAAAAGCTGACACAGTCTGAGATCATGTTGAGGTGTGACGTCTTCTTTGGGTTTGGGATTTGGTGGTTATGCTTTCCTTCGTAAGTGGTGATCACTGACTTTGCGTCATGGAATGCTCTCTCCACTTGCTTCCTTACGCAACATCCTGTGAATGTGCACTTGTAATAGCTCCTGCGTGCATCACACGTTTTAGGTCAAAAGCGCCTCCTTGTAAACTGAAGTTGAGAACAAAGAAAGAAACAAAACCTTGGATTTGGATTGCCTTTAACGACTTTCTGACCATACTTTCTCCATCTATAACCATCGTCAAGAATGTCTATTTCACTTGTTGTCTGAACCACCACTCTTGGCTCCTTCACAGCCTCTTCTCTTTTCCTGCATTAATACAAACAATCCAAATCACATCTCATTGTTTTCTCACTTTTGACATATTCCTTCAGTTCCATTTTAAATGTCATTTTAGATATTTCATGAAAATGTATTTTGTACGTTTCCGAAGAAGATGGTACAAAAATCGGAAATTTAGAAAGGTAAATTCCAAAATCCATTTTCCCGTAAATATATTTCTATATACCAAGCATACAGGTCGAACATTGATACACATCCAATTACTGGTAAAAATTTCTTCAAATCATGTAAAACTCTCTATTTGACTAGAGTTAATAAACAGCCAATCTCTCTTGCTAACAAAATTCATTGAAAATAAGGCACTGTGTTAAACGAGATGACAATACGTATCTTGTGATCAAACAAATGACTTAATTAGATGATGAGTATTGAATGACATAAGCATGATGTCTTATAGGATCAACAACAAGATCGTTCCAAATACAATAAAATGTGGTCACACCTTATCAAAATTCATTGAAAATAAGGCACTGTGTTAAACGAGATGACAATTTGTTACGCCTTATCAAAAATATTGGAGTAGTTAGCAAAAAAAGAAAAAATGTGGTCACACCTTATCAAAATTCATTGAAAATAAGGCACTGTGTTAAACGAGATGACAATACGTATCTTGTGATCAAACAAATGACTTAATTAGATGATGAGTATTGAATGACATAAGCATGATGTCTTATAGGATCAACAACAAGATCGTTCCAAATACAATAAAATGTGGTCACACAGTATAGTCACAATCAATTGCTAATGTTTTAACCTAGTGAGTTTGGAGTTAGGTCATAAAATAAACATATACTCCCTCCGGATTTGAATATATGATGTTTAAGTTTGTTCACACATATTAAGAGAAATTAAATACTTACTTATATCAAATACTTTTGGTTTTACTTTTAGTTAGTTTAAAGATTTATTTGAATCTCAATAAAATTCAACCACTTATATTTTACATTTTATTTTAAAAAGAAAACGCATTAATGAAAAGTAACATCATACATTCAGATACAAAGAAGTTAAAACTAAAACATCATATATTCAAATCCGGAGGAGTATGTATAAACAGATATCTATATATGTTTCTCACGAGACCCAATCTTTCAAAATTTGTATTTTTCTGAAATGACAATGTAGAGATTGTATTTTTCCTCAATTTAACTTTATGCTTACGTAAGAGATGACTTGTATTGTTTATACCTCGGGTCGTTTTGTCTTTTCAATGGTCTTTGTCTTCAACGGAAAACTAAATTGTAAATGGCCAGAGATCATTAATTATTTTAAATGATTTTCTTGAATCTCGACCCATTGGATTTTATAGATACTGTGATATCGAAAATTTTAAATATTTAAATTAGTTTGGATCGTTGTAGCAAATTTATTACTCATCTGTTTCAAAAAATACTTGATGGTTTAAGTGAATACACGAGAATTAAGGCATACATTTTTTAAAAAATTGTGTATTTACTTATTATTATATATATATATATATATATATATATATATATATATATATATATATATATATATATATATATATATATATATATATATATATATATATATATATATATATATATATATATATATATATATATATATATATATATATATATATATATATATATATATATATATATATATATATATATATATATATATATATATATATATATATATATATATATATATATATATATATATATATATATATATATATATATATATATATATATATATATATATATATATATATATATATATATATATATATATATATATATATATATATATATATATATATATATATATATATATATATATATATATATATATATATATATATATATATATATATATATATATATATATATATATATATATATATATATATATATATATATATATATATATATATATATATATATATATATATATATATATATATATATATATATATATATATATATATATATATATATATATATATATATATATATATATATATATATATATATATATATATATATATATATATATATATATATATATATATATATATATATATATATATATATATATATATATATATATATATATATATATATATATATATATATATATATATATATATATATATATATATATATATATATATATATATATATATATATATATATATATATATATATATATATATATATATATATATATATATATATATATATATATATATATATATATATATATATATATATATATATATATATATATATATATATATATATATATATATATATATATATATATATATATATATATATATATATATATATATATATATATATATATATATATATATATATATATATATATATATATATATATATATATATATATATATATATATATATATATATATATATATATATATATATATATATATATATATATATATATATATATATATATATATATATATATATATATATATATATATATATATATATATATATATATATATATATATATATATATATATATATATATATATATATATATATATATATATATATATATATATATATATATATATATATATATATATATATATATATATATATATATATATATATATATATATATATATATATATATATATATATATATATATATATATATATATATATATATATATATATATATATATATATATATATATATATATATATATATATATATATATATATATATATATATATATATATATATATATATATATATATATATATATATATATATATATATATATATATATATATATATATATATATATATATATATATATATATATATATATATATATATATATATATATATATATGGATTTGGATGTGCAGGTTGGATATGCAGAGATGATCGCCAATGTGTGGGCAAAGGTTGCAGAGGAGACCAGATCCAATGGTTTCTTGTTCCTCAAGAAACAAATCTTCAGGTGCACGAAACGCACCGTGGACGGCCACAGCCACCATCAGAGGGACGAAAGATATAAACATAGTGAATGGATTTGCCTTTACTTCAAAATGTCAGCTAATAGCATGTACCTTTTGTATGTTTATTACATCATTTGTTACATAACGTTCTGAAAAACTAAAAGCTGACACAGTCTGAGATCATGTTGAGGTGTGACGTCTTCTTTGGGTTTGGGATTTGGTGGTTATGCTTTCCTTCGTAAGTGGTGATCACTGACTTTGCGTCATGGAATGCTCTCTCCACTTGCTTCCTTACGCAACATCCTGTGAATGTGCACTTGTAATAGCTCCTGCGTGCATCACACGTTTTAGGTCAAAAAGCGCCTCCTTGTAAACTGAAGTTGAGAACAAAGAAAGAAACAAAACCTTGGATTTGGATTGCCTTTAACGACTTTCTGACCATACTTTCTCCATCTATAACCATCGTCAAGAATGTCTATTTCACTTGTTGTCTGAACCACCACTCTTGGCTCCTTCACAGCCTCTTCTCTTTTCCTGCATTAATACAAACAATCCAAATCACATCTCATTGTTTTCTCACTTTTGACATATTCCTTCAGTTCCATTTTAAATGTCATTTTAGATTTGCGTACACAATTAAGAAACATTTAATTTTGTATATTTTTTAAATAAAAACATCATTAACCACATTTTAACCAATTTAAAAACATAGACCGAAGAATAATGTTAATAAATTTTGTATTGAAATTCTAAATCAACACTTATTTTGTATCGAAAATTTTATTCTACAACGACAACTAATATGAAACGGAGTGAGTATGATTTTACTACCCTCTTTTGGCATCTACGTTATCTTCACCACCACTCTGATGAGAACTGACGTCATTTGTTGCTGCAGTGGAAGCTGACCTCTTAGTGAACTGAGGTTTGGGATGATTGTGGCTTCCTTTATAGACAATCTCAGTGACATGACCCTTCACAAGAGAAGTCTCTACTTTCTTCTTTGTGACGCAGTTTGGATACGTGCATCTGAAGTAACTCCTAGGGTTTTCGCTTCCTTTGACTTGCTTCTGTCCGTATTTTCTCCAGTTGTATCCATCTTCAGAGGTTTTGTTACCTGATGAATCAAATTTGGGTACATCCACTTGGGTTGAAGGCTGATCTCCTGTCTGAAAATGAGATAGGAAGGGAGGAGGAGATGTCTTGTTGGTAGTGAAGGAAAAATCAAAGTGCTCATCCTTCCCATCTTCAGCTTTGATTTCATTCTGGTTGGCGAGCAAACCGTTGTTCTTCCAGTTCAGAGATTCCAAAGGAAACGTGCCTGTCGTTGGAGATGGCAAAACCTGTGAACCAGACAGAAGACAAGAGTAATGAACCAGACAGGAGTTGCTTTTCTTAACTAAAAGAACAGGAAACTTCACTTATTAGTTATTAGTTATTAGTTATTAGTTATTAGTTATTAGTTATTAGTTATTAGTTATTAGTTATTAGTTATTAGTTATTAGTTATTACATTAAGTTGTTACAATCCCAAGAAAATGACAAATGGGTTTCTTGAAGTCAAATGGGAGAAAATAGTTTCAAGTGATAAGAGAGAAGCGAACATACGTTAGAGGAAGTGAAGAGAAGAGGAGAGTCAAGAAGGTCGGCTTGAGTAAGACCAGGAGGCATAGAGAAGTAGGAAGAGAGAGGAAGTGGAGACGGTGTTGCTGACTTGAACTTAGGAACAGATCTTTGCTGGTTGAAAGAGGCCATCAATGGTTAGTGTATGTGATACTCTTCTTCTTCTTTTCTTTACTGCAGAGGAGGAAGTTTCCAGGAAACTAAGGGAATGATATTTGACTAAGTGAGAGAGAGAAAGATCAAGCAATTATAAAGGGTTATTACATGTGACATAGTGTGAAGCGTGTTTAGTTAAAACACTCGGATATTTGACTTTTATAAGGCGGCTTACATATTTTTGTTTTGTAGCTCCACAATCACTGAACGTTACAATTTACAAACAAATAAAACATATATGGACAAACATGAAACAAGAGAATGCAAAAAGCAAAGGAGTGGTTCATACTTAACTTAGGAAATGGTTTGAAAAGATTTGTCATTCTTTGTTTGGAGCTTGACTTTGTCAGTCCACGGTAACCTGGACAAACTAGTACAAATCAAAATATCACTTTCATCTTTGTGACGCAGTTTGGATACGTGCATCTGAAGTAACTCCTAGGGTTTTCGCTTCCTTTGACTTGCTTCTGTCCGTATTTTCTCCAGTTGTATCCATCTTCAGATCAACAAAGAAGCTGCGTCTCCACCTCCAAAGAAGCTGCCTCTCCTGAAAAACTCCAGGGAGTGGCAGAACGGTATGAGAGCCACTCATCAGATACAACATCCCCACAGTGGTTTGTTCAGAGGGCGGATCGGATCTGAGATTTGGGGTGGAGGGGGTTTAAAACATTTTTTAAAAAATTGTGTATTTCCTTTTCTTATACTTTCTATTTACTTAATATCTATATTTTAAATTTTAAGATAGATGTTTAAATCTTAATGTACATTTTCCATTTTCTTTAAATTTTATATTTTAAGATAGATGTTTAAATCTTAATGTACATTTTCCATTTTCTTTAAATTTTATATTTTAAGATAGATGTTTAAATCTTAATGTACATTTTCCATTTTCTTTAAATTTTATATTTTAAGATAGATGTTTAAATCTTAATGTACATTTTCCATTTTCTTTAAATTTTATATTTTAAGATAGATGTTTAAATCTTAATGTACATTTTCCATTTTCTTTAAATTTTATATTTTAAGATAGATGTTTAAATCTTAATGTACATTTTCCATTTTCTTTAAATTTTATATTTTAAGATAGATGTTTAAATCTTAATGTACATTTTCCATTTTCTTTAAATTTTATATTTTAAGATAGATGTTTAAATCTTAATGTACATTTTCCATTTTCTTTAAATTTTATATTTTAAGATAGATGTTTAAATCTTAATGTACATTTTCCATTTTCTTTAAATTTTATATTTTAAGATAGATGTTTAAATCTTAATGTACATTTTCCATTTTCTTTAAATTTTATATTTTAAGATAGATGTTTAAATCTTAATGTACATTTTCCATTTTCTTTAAATTTTATATTTTAAGATAGATGTTTAAATCTTAATGTACATTTTCCATTTTCTTTAAATTTTATATTTTAAGATAGATGTTTAAATCTTAATGTACATTTTCCATTTTCTTTAAATTTTATATTTTAAGATAGATGTTTAAATCTTAATGTACATTTTCCATTTTCTTTAAATTTTATATTTTAAGATAGATGTTTAAATCTTAATGTACATTTTCCATTTTCTTTAAATTTTATATTTTAAGATAGATGTTTAAATCTTAATGTACATTTTCCATTTTCTTTAAATTTTATATTTTAAGATAGATGTTTAAATCTTAATGTACATTTTCCATTTTCTTTAAATTTTATATTTTAAGATAGATGTTTAAATCTTAATGTACATTTTCCATTTTCTTTAAATTTTATATTTTAAGATAGATGTTTAAATCTTAATGTACATTTTCCATTTTCTTTAAATTTTATATTTTAAGATAGATGTTTAAATCTTAATGTACATTTTCCATTTTCTTTAAATTTTATATTTTAAGATAGATGTTTAAATCTTAATGTACATTTTCCATTTTCTTTAAATTTTATATTTTAAGATAGATGTTTAAATCTTAATGTACATTTTCCATTTTCTTTAAATTTTATATTTTAAGATAGATGTTTAAATCTTAATGTACATTTTCCATTTTCTTTAAATTTTATATTTTAAGATAGATGTTTAAATCTTAATGTACATTTTCCATTTTCTTTAAATTTTATATTTTAAGATAGATGTTTAAATCTTAATGTACATTTTCCATTTTCTTTAAATTTTATATTTTAAGATAGATGTTTAAATCTTAATGTACATTTTCCATTTTCTTTAAATTTTATATTTTAAGATAGATGTTTAAATCTTAATGTACATTTTCCATTTTCTTTAAATTTTATATTTTAAGATAGATGTTTAAATCTTAATGTACATTTTCCATTTTCTTTAAATTTTATATTTTAAGATAGATGTTTAAATCTTAATGTACATTTTCCATTTTCTTTAAATTTTATATTTTAAGATAGATGTTTAAATCTTAATGTACATTTTCCATTTTCTTTAAATTTTATATTTTAAGATAGATGTTTAAATCTTAATGTACATTTTCCATTTTCTTTAAATTTTATATTTTAAGATAGATGTTTAAATCTTAATGTACATTTTCCATTTTCTTTAAATTTTATATTTTAAGATAGATGTTTAAATCTTAATGTACATTTTCCATTTTCTTTAAATTTTATATTTTAAGATAGATGTTTAAATCTTAATGTACATTTTCCATTTTCTTTAAATTTTATATTTTAAGATAGATGTTTAAATCTTAATGTACATTTTCCATTTTCTTTAAATTTTATATTTTAAGATAGATGTTTAAATCTTAATGTACATTTTCCATTTTCTTTAAATTTTATATTTTCATTTGGATGTGCAGGTTGGATATGCAGAGATGATCGCCAATGTGTGGGCAAAGGTTGCAGAGGAGACCAGATCCAATGGTTTCTTGTTCCTCAAGAAACAAATCTTCAGGTGCACGAAACGCACCGTGGACGGCCACAGCCACCATCAGAGGGACGAAAGATATAAACATAGTGAATGGATTTGCCTTTACTTCAAAATGTCAGCTAATAGCATGTACCTTTTGTATGTTTATTACATCATTTGTTACATAACGTTCTGAAAAACTAAAAGCTGACACAGTCTGAGATCATGTTGAGGTGTGACGTCTTCTTTGGGTTTGGGATTTGGTGGTTATGCTTTCCTTCGTAAGTGGTGATCACTGACTTTGCGTCATGGAATGCTCTCTCCACTTGCTTCCTTACGCAACATCCTGTGAATGTGCACTTGTAATAGCTCCTGCGTGCATCACACGTTTTAGGTCAAAAGCGCCTCCTTGTAAACTGAAGTTGAGAACAAAGAAAGAAACAAAACCTTGGATTTGGATTGCCTTTAACGACTTTCTGACCATACTTTCTCCATCTATAACCATCGTCAAGAATGTCTATTTCACTTGTTGTCTGAACCACCACTCTTGGCTCCTTCACAGCCTCTTCTCTTTTCCTGCATTAATACAAACAATCCAAATCACATCTCATTGTTTCCTCACTTTTGACATATGACTCTACTTACCCTCTTTGGCTTCTACCTTGTCTTCACCATCACTCTGATGAGAACTGACGTCATTTGTTGCTGCAGTGGAAGCTGACCTCTTAGTGAACTGAGGTTTGGGATGATTGTGGCTTCCTTTATAGACAATCTCAGTGACATGACCCTTCACAAGAGAAGTCTCTACTTTCTTCTTTGTGACGCAGTTTGGATACGTGCATCTGAAGTAACTCCTAGGGTTTTCGCTTCCTTTGACTTGCTTCTGTCCGTATTTTCTCCAGTTGTATCCATCTTCAGAGGTTTTGTTACCTGATGAATCAAATTTGGGTACATCCACTTGGGTTGAAGGCTGATCTCCTGTCTGAAAATGAGATAGGAAGGGAGGAGGAGATGTCTTGTTGGTAGTGAAGGAAAAATCAAAGTGCTCATCCTTCCCATCTTCAGCTTTGATTTCATTCTGGTTGGCGAGCAAACCGTTGTTCTTCCAGTTCAGAGATTCCAAAGGAAACGTGCCTGTCGTTGGAGATGGCAAAACCTGTGAACCAGACAGAAGACAAGAGTAATGAACCAGACAGGAGTTGCTTTTCTTAACTAAAAGAACAGGAAACTTCACTTATTAGTTATTAGTTATTACATTAAGTTGTTACAATCCCAAGAAAATGACAAATGGGTTTCTTGAAGTCAAATGGGAGAAAATAGTTTCAAGTGATAAGAGAGAAGCGAACATACGTTAGAGGAAGTGAAGAGAAGAGGAGAGTCAAGAAGGTCGGCTTGAGTAAGACCAGGAGGCATAGAGAAGTAGGAAGAGAGAGGAAGTGGAGACGGTGTTGCTGACTTGAACTTAGGAACAGATCTTTGCTGGTTGAAAGAGGCCATCAATGGTTAGTGTATGTGATACTCTTCTTCTTCTTTTCTTTACTGCAGAGGAGGAAGTTTCCAGGAAACTAAGGGAATGATATTTGACTAAGTGAGAGAGAGAAAGATCAAGCAATTATAAAGGGTTATTACATGTGACATAGTGTGAAGCGTGTTTAGTTAAAACACTCGGATATTTGACTTTTATAAGGCGGCTTACATATTTTTGTTTTGTAGCTCCACAATCACTGAACGTTACAATTTACAAACAAATAAAACATATATGGACAAACATGAAACAAGAGAATGCAAAAAGCAAAGGAGTGGTTCATACTTAACTTAGGAAATGGTTTGAAAAGATTTGTCATTCTTTGTTTGGAGCTTGACTTTGTCAGTCCACGGTAACCTGGACAAACTAGTACAAATCAAAATATCACTTTCATAATTTGAATGTGCATACTGGATTAAAGGAAAAAAAAACTCCAGAATAATTCCAACTTTCCAATTTAAACAAAAAAAAACATCAATTTACATATCTACCATTTTAATCACTAATTTTTCAGTCAACCATGAATAAATCATACTCTTTTATTAACCAAATCATTTTAGATCCCTCAAAAATCATCTAATAAAATTCAATAACAGTAATTAGTGATTAGAATATCTAATTTGTAAGTTAAAACTTTATTCAGTTATTGGCTTAAATTTGAAAACTGAGAATTATTTTGCACTCCCTTTGATCCATTGACATTGCAGCATCATTTTGCGAGTAATACATCACAAGTAAATGGTTTTGAAGAGTAAATTACTTTTTAAAAATCCATACAAATATTACAAAACGCTCTAAAATGCTCAGCTGTTTTTTTCTTGCTTATGGGGTTTTGCAAGCAAGAAACATGTAACAGAAAAAAGCTCAAAACTGAAGCAAGAAGGTAACAAACGGTCTTGGATGATTCAACTTTTAAGCAGCTTGTTGGGCAGAAAGCCTCTTCCTAGCTTCCTCAATGATAGTCAGCTTAATACCTTTACCCTTTGGAAGAGACACCCACGGCTTTGTTCCTTTCCCCAGAGTGAACACATTGCCCAACCTCGTGGCAAACTCATGCCCCGTAGAGTCTTGAATGTGAATCGTCTCAAAGCTTCCCTTATGCTTCTCACGGTTCTTAATCACACCAACACGCCCTCTGTTCCTGCCACCAGTCACCATCACAACGTTACCAACGTCAAACTTGATGAACTCCACAATCTTGTTCTCCTCGAGGTCTAGCTTGATGGTGTCGTTGGGTTTGATGAGCGGGTCGGGGTAACGGATGGTACGACCGTCGTATGTGTTGAGGTAAGGGATTCCCTTTTGTCCGAACTGGATGGTCCTAACCTTGCATAGCTTGAACTACACAACGAAACAAATCAACATAATTCTCAATCAACAAGGTCAAAATGTAATATGTGTTGATATTGGTCAAAAACTTATTCATGGTTCTATGTACAAGTGGATTGGAATCAGGCGTGAGCCTTCAAAATTGGGGTTAGCTTTAGAAAAAGTTGGAAATTTTGAACTCCATGCGTCTTTTAATACTTCTTCTTATAGGCCTATATTGTTCCACTGGTGGATAGGCTTAAGAGGGGCTTCACAGGATTGAGTCTGTGATTGGAATTCAATCAACGGCTTCAGAGAGACAGAGAGGTAAGCAGTCTTAAGCGTTTCAGATAGTTTATAGCTTATCATCATAGTTCATATCAACAAAGAAGCTGCGTCTCCACCTCCAAAGAAGCTGCCTTCTCCTGAAAAACTCAGGGAGTGGCAGAACGGTATGAGAGCCACTCATCAGATACAACATCCCACAGTGGTTTGTTCAGAGGGCCGGATCGGATCTGAGATTTGGGGGTGGAGGGGGGTTTAAAACATTTTTTAAAACTTTAGTAAAATTTCTTTTTTTTCAAATTTTGGAAGCTTATAGTTATGTAAAAAACTTTTAAAATTTTTGGGGATCAAGGCTAATGTTTCATTTTCCTATGTCTAGATTTGGCCTTGATCGTTTGAAGTCATCTCCACAAGTAGCTTGTAAAATGCCATTTTGGACATCTTCACGAGTTCGTTAAAAGTCTTTTAATCTCTTTAATACACACATCTATTAACGAATACTACTTTCACACTGTAAATACTACTACCTACACTACATTATTAGTTGACGACTAAACACAAGCATTGCACATTGTGTATAAGACTAAGATGCAAATTGGGCCGAATAAGTCCGGGTCTGGTCAAAGGCCCAGCAAGAGTAACATGACCCGAAAGATACTCTTTCTCATCTTTTTTTTTTTTTTTTTTTTGAAAACTCTTTCTCATCTTCATCTTCCCAAATTACCGATCAAGAGAGTCTGTGGTTTGAGGTGGCTCAGCAGGCTAGAGGCGGTAGGTATCTGTTTAGCTTGTTCAAAGAGCTTAGACAGTCAGTTTCTAATGAGTCAAGTACTGAGTGCAGAGAAATCTGAGTGGGATTGGTGAAATAAAGAGATAAAATGTATGAAAACAGAGATGATAGCCAATGTGGGCAAAGGTTGCAGAGGAGACGAGTCACTACCACAGAGAGCAGCCTGTAATGTAATCTTCTTCAATGCTTGTGTTTGTCTAGGTCACAAGCGACTTCGATAGAGATAACTACAATGAAACGAAAACTATATGTAAACGCAAAACAATCTTAGGCTCTAACGCGTGTCATTTCAGATGTGGCAATAGCAGAGGAATCTGCGTTTGAGGCAGTTTGGTTAAAGAAGTTGGGAAAAAAAAGATCCAATGGTTTCTTGCTCCTCAAGAAACAAATCTTCAGGTGCACGAACGCACCGTGGATGGCCACCGCCATCATCCCAAAAGGGCCAGAGTAGACATCAAGAGCGAACCAACGCTTGTCATTAACATCACCAGAGTAGAAAGACAGAGCATCCTTACCAGAGAACTTGCGTCGTCAGGAGAAGTTGAAGTCGGAAGAAGAAGGAGAAGCCATTGAAACATTCAGACAAAAGTCAAAAGTGACAAAAGATGTACAGAAAGTGCATGGTTCTGGCCTTTACTTCAAAATGTCAGCTAATAGCGCATTTGCATTTTGTATGTGTTTTATTACATCATTTTGCCACATAACGTTTCTGAAAATCTAAAAGCTGACACAATCTGTCACGTTGAGGTGTGACGACATCTTCTTTGGGTTTGGGATGTGGTGGTTATGCTTTCCTTCGTAAGTGGTGATCACTGACTTCGCGTCATGGAATGCTCTCTCCACTTGCTTCCTTACGTAACATCCTGTGAATGTGCACTTGTAATAGCTCCTGCGTGCATCACACGTTTTATTAGGTCAAAAGCTTTCCTTGTAACCGAAGGGAACAAAGAAAAGAAAACAGACCTCGGATTTGGATTGCCTTTAACGACTTTCTGACCATACTTTCTCCATCTGTAACCATCGTCAAGGATGTCTATATCACTTGTTGTCTGAACCACCACTCTTGGCTCCTTCACAGCCTCTTCTCTTTTCCTGCTTTGACACAAACAAATCCAAATCAAAATATCTCATTGTTTCCTCACTTTTTGACATATGACTCTACTTACCCTCTTTTGGCTTCTACCTTGTCTTCACCATCACTCTGATGAGAACTAACGTCATTTGTTGCTGCAGTGGAAGCCGACCTCTTAGTGGATAGGGTTTGGGATGATTGTGGCTTCCTTTGTAGACAATCTCAGTGACATGGCCCTTCACAAGAGATGTCTCCACTTTCTTCTTTGTGACGCAATTTGGAAAAGTGCATCTGAAGTAACTCCTAGGGTTTTCGCTTCCTTTGACTTGCTTCTGTCCGTATTTACGCCAGTTGTATCCATCTTCAGAGGTTTTGCTACCGGTATGTGATGACCTGGACTCAACTTTGGGTGCATCCACTTGGTGTAAAGGCTCATCTCCTGTGTGAAAATGAGATAGGAACGAAGGAGGAGATGTCTGGTTGGTAGTGAAGGAAAAATCAAAGTGTTCCTTCCCATATTCAGCTTTGATTTCATTCCGGTCGATGAGCAAACCGTTGTTCTTCCAATTTAGAGACTCCAAAGGAAAGGTGCCTGTCGTTGGAGATGGCAAAATCTGTGGTTTCAAGAAGAAAAGATCGTGAGGAATCGGAGAGAAGACAATCTTGAGGATTATTATGAGTCAGAGAGAGAGACCAAGAGCAATGAACACGACATGAGTTGCATTTTTTAACTTAAGGAACAAGACGTGGATTGTTTCCACAATCCCAAGAAAGAAAAAAAGAGAAATGGGTTCTTGAAGTCAAATGAAGAGACAAAACAGATAAGAGAGAACATACGTTAGAGGAAGTGAAGAGAAGAGGAGAGTCAAGAAGGTCGGCTTGTGTAAGACCAGGAGGCATAGAGAAGTAGGAAGAGAGAAGTGGCGATGGAGTTGCTGATTTGAACTTAGGAACAGACCTTGGCTGGTTGAAAGATCCCATCAATGGTTACTGTATGTTCTTCTTCTTCCTTTACTGCAGAAGAGGAAGTTTCCAGGAAAATAAGGGAATGATATTTGACCAAGGGAGAGGAAAACTCTAACCATTAAAAGGATTATACATGTGACTTAGTGTGAAGCGTGTTTAGTTAAAACACCCAATTGTTTTGACTTTTATAAGGCGGCTTACATGTTTTGTTTTGTAGCTCCACAATCACTGAACGTTACAATTTACAAACAAATAAAACATATATAATTCATAAATGGACAAACACAAGAATGCAAAGCAAAGGAGTGGTTCATACTTAACTTAAGAAATGGTTTGAAAAGATTTGTCATTCAATATTTGGAGCTTGACTTTGTTGAGTCTACGTCCTTATTAGCCTCGACAAAACTAGTAGTACATATCAAAAATCTCACTTTCATAGTTTCGAATGTAGACTAAACACAATTCTATGGTCAACTAGCCGTCTACACGGTAAATCGGCCAGAACCAAAACAATTTTTAAAATTTTTTAATTAAACTGTTCAAATTAGTTTAGATTATTCTAAATTTTTTAAACTGATTTCAATATATTTAAACTAATCTAAATTAATTAAATTAAGCAATAATATTAGTGCAAATCCAGAGATTTATTTGTTTTTTATATATCTAAACTTTTATTATTCTTCAAAAATTAAAATAATATAATTATAATATATTTATTAATAAACAATAATTCGTTAACATATAGATTTTGTTAAGAAACAAAATTATCCATCTAGTTACCTTGTGATTTCTGTAAAACGTTTGGTTAGACCGTCAGATTACCCTATTGATTCATTGACATTGCAGCATCGCTTTGGATGTAATACATAACAAGTCGATGATTTTGAAGAAAAAAGACTATTGAAAAAATATCCATACATTACAAAACGCTCTAAGATGTTCAGCTGTTTTTTTTCTTATGGGGGTTTGCAAGCAAGAAACATGTAATAAAAAAAAAACTCAAAACTGAAGCAAGAAGCGAACAAAAGGTCTTGAATAAATTCAACTTTTAAGCAGCTTGTTGGGCAGAAAGCCTCTTCCTGGCTTCCTCAATGATGGTCAGCTTAATACCTTTGCCCTTTGGAAGAGACACCCATGGCTTTGTACCTTTGCCGAGGGTGAACACATTGCCCAACCTTGTGGCAAACTCGTGTCCCGTCGAGTCTTGGATGTGGATCGTCTCAAAGCTTCCCTTATGCTTCTCACGGTTCTTGATCACACCCACACGCCCTCTGTTCCTACCCCCCGTCACCATCACAACGTTGCCAACATCAAACTTGATGAAGTCGACGATCTTGTTCTCCTCAAGGTCGAGCTTGATGGTGTCGTTCGGCTTGATGAGCGGGTCAGGGTAACGGATGGTGCGACCGTCGTAAGTGTTGAGGTAAGGGATTCCCTTCTGCCCCAACTGGATAGTCCTAACCTTGCAAAGCTTGAACTACACAACGAAACAAATCAACATAATTCTCAATCAACAAGGTCAAAATGTAATATGTGTTGATATTGGTCAAAAACTTATTCATGGTTCTATAAATACAAGATTTTAATTAAATTCTTTATATAATATAATTCAACAGTTTTGCATGCATTTTTTTAATAGAATTAATACGAATCACATATAGGCAAGATTTTAAAAGGTGGCCTTAATACTTAATATTATTCTATAAATAATAGTTTTTAATTAAATTCTTCATATAATATAGTTCAACAATTTTGCATTCTTTTAACAAAAATAAAACTACTCACATATAGGCAAGATTTAAAATGGTGGCCTTAATACTAAATATTATTCTATAAATAATACTTACTTTTTAATTAAATTCTGTATATAATATAATTCAAAAGTTTTGCATTCTTTTAATAGAATTAATACTACTCACATATAGGCAAAAGATTTTAAAAGGTGGCCTTAATACTTAATATTATTCTATAAATAATAGTTTTTAATTAAATTCTTCATATAATATAGTTCAACAATTTTGCATTCTTTTTTAACAAAAATAAAACTACTCACATATAGGCAAGATTTAAAATGGTGGCCTTAATACTAAATATTATTCTATAAATAATACTTACTTTTTAATTAAATTCTGTATATAATATAATTCAAAAGTTTTGCATTCTTTTTTAATAGAATTAATACTACTCACATATAGGCAAAATTTAAAAAGGTGGCCTCAATAATAGGAGTATTATTTAAGAATAGTTTTTAATAAAATTCTTTAAATAATATAATTCAACAGTTTTGCATTCTTTTTTTAATAAAATTAATACTACTCGCAAATAGTCAAGATTTAAAGAGGAAAATGAAGCTAAACCTTTGCTTCCTCGTCTCGGATGGAGTGGAGGCGGAAACGTCCCTTGGTGTCGTAAAGAAGACGGAAGTTCTCATTGGTCTTGGGGATAGAGACAACATCTATTCAAATCGAAATGCAGCTTAGGCTAGTGGTGGTCATCGTATAGGGTGTAAACAAGAGGGAGAGAGACATACCCATGAAACCAGCAGGGTATGTTTTGTCAGTCCTGACTTTTCCATCAACTTGGATATGCCTTTGCATCAAGATTGAAATCACCTCACGGTATGTCAAAGCATACTTCAGCCTATTACGGATGATAAGGACAAGGGGAAGACACTCTCTCGACTTGTGAGGTCCAGAAGAGGGCTTGGGAGCCTGCAAGAAACATCATCAGTAACGAAATGAAACGAATGATCTTATAACATGAGTTTGAGAGACAAAGAAAACGTACGAAGGCACCACCGAGTTTGTCAAGCATCCAATGCTTGGGTGCATTGAGCCTCTTCAGATGCTTCTTCAATCCCTCGCCTGAAAAAATTTACAATACAACATTTAAAACATACACAAGTCAAGGAACCAATCAAATACTTTTTAATTATTATTATTTTTACCAACCAAATAAATTAATACCAAACTATCGCATTTGATAGAGTCTTGTCATAAGGACATTCTCCAAAGCTCAATTTTCAAAGACAATATAACACAACAGTCAGAGTTCGATTCTGAAACAGTACATTCGCCCCATTACAGAGTATAACTAGAGTGGTGGCCACTGATCCTAGAACACTAACAAAACGCTCATAAGTTGAATATACATGTCAATGTAGAGCTGAGCAGTTGAGTTAACGCAAGGCTAAAGAGTAAAGCAAGAGGTTTGGACGAACCATGTTTGCAGCTGTCTCGGAGCAGACGACGACGACTTCTTCCTCTTCTTCTTCCTCTGTGGTGGCGGCAGTTCTCGTCTCCCGTCTGCGCTTATATATCTAAAAGAAAAAAAACTAAAACCCTAGAGATATGTTTAATTATATAAGTATTGGGCTTGTTAAGCTAATACAGGCCCATTTAAATCTAAAACTAACCAAGGGCCTGATACTGCTCTGAGGCGCTAGTCAAAAGCAAATGATGAATACTTTATTTGATCGAGTCGGCGGCGTACTTGAGGTCATTTGCTACTTAACTTCATGATTCTAATGTAATATTGTACAGGAAGATAGGAAGAGCAGCTAGATGAACAAGAAGTAGAACAACCATTGTAGCTGCTACATGAAGTAAGAGAAGAAACACGTTTCACGCACCATCAAGAACAATCCTTCTAAAGAAAGGTGTGACAAGCAAAAGCAGAGGTATAAATAATTGGTACATAACTTATTCTTCACATAGCCTGCAAAAGTTGTAGATATAGACTTTGTCCACTGAATAAATATGTAGTTTTATTTTTTTGAACTTGAATGTTTCCTTCCTCACGTAGGTAACACAAAAAAGCACAATTATAAAACTAACAACCAAAACAGATACGAGCAGAGGTCAAAGCAGAGATCCCCACGTCTTCTTTTGTGTTTCTGAAAGATAAAGACTCATCTTTATCATAACAGAAGAGGTAACCTTCATTCTCCTTCCTCTGTACTTTTAATACGTAAGAACAAGATTCTCTTTGTTTTGCTTCTCGGTTTTTCTTGAATATTAAATTCTCAAGTTCTTGTCGATTAGGATGGAGAACAAACCGAGTATATTAACCGATAGATACGACGTTGGAAGACTCTTAGGTCAAGGCAACTTTGCCAAGGTATTTTACGGAAGAAGCATTCATACCAACGAGAGTGTAGCCATCAAGATGATAGACAAGGACAAAATCAAGAAACCTGGACACAGCGAGCAGATCAAGAGAGAGATCTCTGTGATGAGTGTTGCCAAACACCCAAACATCGTGAATCTACACGAGGTGATGGCGACGAAAACGAAGATCTACCTTATCCTAGAGTACTGCAAAGGTGGAGAGCTCTTCGATAAGATTACGAAAGGCAAAGTGAGCGAGAGAGTCGCTTGGAAGTACTTTTATCAGCTCGTCAACGCGGTTGACTTTTGTCACAGCAGAGGAATCTATCACCGCGACATCAAGCCAGAGAACCTCTTGCTTGACGAGAACGATAACCTCAAGGTTTCTGACTTTGGTTTGAGCGCACTTGCGGAGTCTAAGCGGGAAGACGGTTTGCTTCACACGGCTTGTGGTACGCATGCTTATGTCTGTCCTGAGATTGTGAACCGTCAAGCGTATGATGGCACTAAAGCTGATGTTTGGGCTTGTGGGGTTGTCTTGTTTGTTCTTTTGGCTGGTTATCTCCCTTTCTATGACTCTAATCTAATGGAAATGTACACGAAGATTGGGAAAGGACAGTTTAAGTGTCCTAGAGGGTTTCCCGTTGAAGCAAAGAGGCTGTTGTGTAAGATGCTGGATCCTAACCATGAGACAAGGATCACCATGTCAAGAATCAAGGAGAGTTCTTGGTTCAGGAAAGGTTTACACTTGAAGCACAAGAAGCAACAAGCCAGAGAGATTAATAACCCCATGGAAGCTGGTGGTTCAGGTGAAAGCCACGAGCCGCCGCCACAGCTTGTAAGCTTGAACGCTTTTGATATTATCTCCTTGTCATCAGGGTTTGATCTGGGAGGACTATTCGGAGACGTGTACAAGAAGCAAGAATCTAAATTCACGTCTAGAAAACCTGCTTCGGAGATCATTTCTAAGCTGGAGGAGGTGGCTAGAGGGCTGAAGATGAAGATAAGAAAGCAAGAGGCAGGGTTGTTTAAACTTGAAGGAGCAAAGGAAGGAAGGAAAGGGAGGTTGTTGATCGATGCAGAGATATTTGAAGTGGCGGAGACGTTTCACTTGGTTGAAGTGAAGAAATGTAATGGAGATGTATATGAAGATAGTAGGACGAGCAACTAAAGCGTGGTTTTGCCGGATGTACAATAACTAGAACAACAATGTGAACCATTGTAGCAGGAACATGAAGAAGGAGAAACGATCCCTAAGTCTGTTATGAAGTACATTGCATGCATCCATTGTATATAGTGTTAACTGTTGTAAGAAACTAGGAGTCCTTTAACCATTTGTTTTGTCACATGTGAGCAGCGCTTGTAAATTTTATTGAGGTTTTGGTTGATACAATAAACAGGATGCTATGAGTGTGGTGTGATAAAGATTAAGAAAGGCAAAGTGAGCGAGAGAGTCGCTTGGAAGTACTTTATCAGCTCGTCAACGCGGTTGACTTTTGTCACAGCAGAGGAATCTATCACCGCGACATCAAGCCAGAGAACCTCTTGCTTGACGAGAACGATAACCTCAAGGTTTCTGACTTTGGTTTGAGCGCACTTGCGGAGTCTAAGCGGGAAGACGGTTTGCTTCACACGGCTTGTGGTACGCATGCTTATGTCTGTCCTGAGATTGTGAACCGTCAAGCGTATGATGGCACTAAAGCTGATGTTTGGGCTTGTGGGGTTGTCTTGTTTGTTCTTTTGGCTGGTTATCTCCCTTTCTATGACTCTAATCTAATGGAAATGTACACGAAGATTGGGAAAGGACAGTTTAAGTGTCCTAGAGGGTTTCCCGTTGAAGCAAAGAGGCTGTTGTGTAAGATGCTGGATCCTAACCATGAGACAAGGATCACCATGTCAAGAATCAAGGAGAGTTCTTGGTTCAGGAAAGGTTTACACTTGAAGCACAAGAAGCAACAAGCCAGAGAGATTAATAACCCCATGGAAGCTGGTGGTTCAGGTGAAAGCCACGAGCCGCCGCCACAGCTTGTAAGCTTGAACGCTTTTGATATTATCTCCTTGTCATCAGGGTTTGATCTGGGAGGACTATTCGGAGACGTGTACAAGAAGCAAGAATCTAAATTCACGTCTAGAAAACCTGCTTCGGAGATCATTTCTAAGCTGGAGGAGGTGGCTAGAGGGCTGAAGATGAAGATAAGAAAGCAAGAGGCAGGGTTGTTTAAACTTGAAGGAGCAAAGGAAGGAAGGAAAGGGAGGTTGTTGATCGATGCAGAGATATTTGAAGTGGCGGAGACGTTTCACTTGGTTGAAGTGAAGAAATGTAATGGAGATGTATATGAAGATAGTAGGACGAGCAACTAAAGCGTGGTTTTGCCGGATGTACAATAACTAGAACAACAATGTGAACCATTGTAGCAGGAACATGAAGAAGGAGAAACGATCCCTAAGTCTGTTATGAAGTACATTGCATGCATCCATTGTATATAGTGTTAACTGTTGTAAGAAACTAGGAGTCCTTTAACCATTTGTTTTGTCACATGTGAGCAGCGCTTGTAAATTTTATTGAGGTTTTGGTTGATACAATAAACAGGATGCTATGAGTGTGGTGTGATAAAGATTAAGAAAATCATGTGAAGTATATAAAACTTTCCACAATGTTTTATTTCATATAAACTTTGTTTCAATTCAGAAAGTATCATTGGCCAGTTGTCAAAGTTTAAAAGCTTTTACATCATGTCAAGCATTTGATTGTCAGAAAATACAACTTATAGAATTTTATAGGATGTAAAGGTTTATGAGAAGTTCCAGAGTGTTGGTAGTCACAACCGTTTGTTGTGGTATGAGACAGTGTACCTATAGAAGATTTGAGTGTTGAAAAAAACTCTGTTTCAGATATAGGCATATATTGAACATGGGCCGTTGTTGGGCTTCTGTTTTGGGGTGGGCACTTACACGATTGAAAAGCCCACCACACAACAGAGCACAAGACAAGGAACACATGATCGTCTCTTCTCTTCAGTCTTGTCCTCCTCCTCACATCTCTGAGCGAGATAAAACCAAACCCCAGCAGAATCTTTCCCCCATCTAACCATGTCTTGCACTTCCACTGTCTTGCTATCCCAAAACGGCTGCGTTTTACCATCTCCCAAGCTTTGTGGCAGATTCCTCAGCGCCAAGTCCGGCGGACGGAAACATCTCGTCTCCGTCGTTAGAGCTTCTTCCGATGATCCTGATTGTAATGCCGAGGAATGTGCTCCTGATAAGGAGGTACGGAATCTTAATAGATTCGTTTCGTTTCAGTAGAAGCTGCGAAAGTAATAAAGATATTGCCTTTGTTTCCTTCTTGGCTCAAATCTCCATGAGTATAAAGTTACATTCTTATAATATATTAAAAGTTTCGAAATTTAGATACTTTCCACTCTAGAATTGGTGTTTGGGAATTGTGCAGTTGAAATGATGTTGTTGAATGTGAGTCAAAGATCTCTGACCTTGGGGTTGAAACATGAAACACAGGTTGGGACAGTGAGTATGGAATGGTTAGCTGGAGAGAAAACCAAAGTGGTGGGAACATTTCCACCTCGGAAGCGTGGTTGGACTGGCTATGTTGAGAAAGATACTGCTGGTCAGACTAATGTTTACTCTATCGAGGTTTGTCATATCCACTCATACCTTCTTTTTATTTTCCTTAAGTCAGTTTTAGTATGTGTAAGAAGGCAGTCCTTCTTGCAAGAAAGGATCAACACAGAGACGCAGAGCTGATCCGCTAGTCAAACCAAACGATGAATACTTTACTGACTGAATCGGCTTCATTAGAGGTAATTTGCTTCTCAACGTCATGATTCTAATGTAATGTGTACAGGAAGATAGGAACATCAGCTAGATGAACAAGAAGTAAGAACAACATTGTCAACCATTGTAGCAAGAACATGAACAAGACAAGAAACACGACCATCAACAACATCCCTCTAAGGCGTGAACACTACAAGCCCTTTTAAATTGTATTTATCGAGCACTTTATATACATTTCCTAGTATTTTGTCCGTACGATAGCAGGAGAAGGCAGATGATGTATAACACAAGTCCTTATAAAACAATGTAACGTTTACTCTTTTCTCATGTGCGCTTCTTTCTTACGAGTTGAACAAAACTTAGACTTTGTCTTCCGAAAAAAAAAAACATATGCGTTATTAGGTGGACAAGTCCACAGGAGAATATGTATACATTCTTTTTTTTGAACTTGAATGTTTCCCTTCTCACGTAGGAAACACGAAAACACAATTATAAACTAACCAAGACAGAGATAACCAGAGGTCAAAAGCAGAGATCCCCACGTCTTCTTTTGTTTTCTTGAAAGATAAGTCTCATATTTATCATATCATAAGAGGTAAGAACAAGATTCTCTGTGTTTTGCTTCTCACTTTCTTGTTAACTCTTGAATTTTTTGTCGATTAGGATGGAGAACAAACCAAGTATATTAACCGATAAATACGACGTTGGAAGATTACTAGGTCAGGGTCACTTTGCCAAGGTATATTACGGAAGAAGCATCCACACCAACGAGAGCGTAGCTATCAAGATGATAGACAAGGAAAAAATCAAGAAACCTGGACACAGCGAGCAGATCAAGAGAGAGATCTCCGTGATGAGCCTCGCTAAACACCCAAACATCGTCGAACTACTCGAAGTCATGGCGACAAAAACAAAGATCTACCTCATCCTAGAGTACTGCAAAGGCGGGGAGCTTTTCGACAAGATCACAAAGGGGAAAGTTAGCGAGAAAGTCGCTTGGAAGTACTTTCACCAGCTCGTCAACGCGGTTGACTTTTGTCATAGCCGCGGAGTGTATCACCGCGACATTAAGCCGGAGAATCTCTTGCTTGACGAGGACGATAACCTCAAGGTTTCTGACTTTGGTTTAAGCGCGCTTGCTGAGTCTAAAGGGGAAGATGGCTTGCTTCGCACGGCGTGTGGTACATGTGCTTATGTTTGTCCTGAGATTGTGAACCGTGAGGCGTATGATGGTGCTAAAGCTGATGTTTGGGCTTGTGGGGTTGTCTTGTTTGTTCTTTTGGCTGGTTATCTCCCTTTTTACGACTCTAATCTGATGGATATGTACGTGAAGATTGGTAAAGGAGAGTTTAGGTGTCCTAGAGGGTTTCCCGTTGAAGCTAAGAGGCTGTTGTGTAAGATGCTGGATCCTAACCATGAGACGAGGATCACCATGTCAAGAATCAAGGAGAGTTCTTGGTTCAGGAAAGGTTTAAAGCACAAGAAGCAACAAGTTAGAGAGGTTAATCCCATGGAAGCTGGTGGTTCAGGTCAAAGTGAAAGCCATGAGCCTCCTCCTCCCAACCTAACAAGCTTGAACGCTTTTGATATTATATCATTGTCATCAGGGTTTGACCTAGGAGGACTATTCGGAGACGTGCACAAGAAGCAAGAGTCTAAGTTCACGTCTAGAAAGCCTGCTTCGGAGATTATTTCTAAGCTGGAGGAGGTGGCTAAGGGGATGAAGATGAAGATAAGGAAGCAAGAGGCAGGGCTGTTTAAACTTGGAGGAGGGAAGGAGGGAAGGAAAGGGAGGTTGTTGATTGATGCGGAGATATTTCAAGTGGCGGAGACGTTTCACTTGGTTGAAGTAAAGAAATGTAGTGGGGATACTGTGGAGTATCAGAAGCTGGTGGAGGAGGATCTTAGGCCTGCTCTGGCGGATATTGTTTGGGTTTGGCAAGGGGAGAAGGAGGAGGATGAGCTGGTGTTGCATGGCTAATGGTTTTATTTGCATGCATCCGTTTGTATAGATAGTTGATTGTTGTAACAAACTAGGAGCTCTTTAACGATTTGTTTTGTTTCATGTGAGCAGTGTTTGTGAGTTTTATTGAGGTTTTGGTTGATTACAATGGGAGGATGTTATGAATGTGGTGTGATTAAGATAATCTTGGTGAAGTATATAAAAGCTTTTACAGTGTTTTATTTCATAAACTATGTTTCACATTTAGGATGTTCAATCCAGATTTAGGTTTACAAAAAATAGCTGCCATATTAAAAACTAAATATACTTTGGTTCGGTTTATATACTTTCAGTTTTCGGGTTATTCGGTTATATACTAAACCATATTCATATATCGCGGTTTTTTTTAAATTACATTCATTCGGTATATTTATTATTATCAAATCTAAAACACTTTCTCTATTTCGGTTCGTTTTGGTTTTACAGGATTAAAGTCACATATCAATAAACATGGGCTGTTGTTGGGCCTCAGTTTTTGGTGTGGACACTTATAGTAGACTGATTGAAAAGCCCACCAACACAAAGACAAGACACATGATCGTCTCTTCAGTCTTGTCCTCCTCACATCTCTCGGAGAGATAAACCAAACCCCAGCAGAATCTCCTCGTATCTGATCTAACCATGTCTTGCACTTCCAATGTCTTGCTATCCCTAAACGGCTGCGTTTTACCATCTCCCAAGCCTCTTGGCAGATTCCTCAGCGCCAAGTCCTGCGGAAGGAAACTTTGCGTCTCCGTCGTTAGAGCTTCTTCCAATGATCCTGATTGTAATGCCGAGGAATGTGCTCCCGACAAAGAGGTACTCACACAGTCATAATCATTTTTCAGAGGTTGCTGGCAAAGTAGTGCAGCTCTGTTTTTTGTGACAGAGTATGTATGAGTGAACTTCAAAATCTCCATGATTATGGACAAGTTCACATTCTTTTGATGTTTTAGTATTAAGATTTGATAAAAAAAAATTGGCCACTTTTAGTAAAACACTTAACACTTAGAATTTGTATTGAAGTGATTACAAACTAGAGAAAATGTTAAAATTTGAAAGAAAAAAAATGATATTGTTTGATGGCTGAAACACACAGGTTGGGACAGTGAGTATGGAATGGTTAGCTGGAGAAAAGACCAAAGTGGTGGGAACGTTTCCACCAAGGAAGCGTGGTTGGACTGGCTATGTTGAGAAAGATACTGCTGGTCAGACTAATGTTTACTCTATTGAGGTTTGTTATAACAACTCATACCATCCTTTTAAATTAGTTTTTTATTTTCTTACTCTTTATTGACTCAATTCTATTGCTTTTTTTTTAACTGAAGACTAGCTTTTCTTGTAACTTATTGCAGCCTGCAGTGTATGTAGCAGAGAGCGCCATAAGTTCAGGTACTGCAGGATCTTCGTCCGATGGGGCAGAGAACACAGCAGCAATCGTAGGAGGTCTTGCACTCATCGCACTCGCTTCCGCTTCCTCTATACTCCTCCAAGTTGGAAAAGACGCCCCTGCTCGACCAAAACCAGTTGACTACAGTGGACCGTCTCTTAGCTACTACATCAACAAGTTCAAGCCTTTGGAAATTGTTCAAGCTTCTGCCCCTTCACTCACGGAAACTCCACCGGTGGCTCAGCAAGAAAACTCACTGCCGGAAACTTACTACAACAAGTAGCACATCTTAAGGGATTATTAGCCTAGGATTCGGTTATATGTTTTGTGTAAAGATGAAGTGAAGCCTACATACCTATAATATTATGCATTTTGTTAATATTCAGATATAAATGTTTAATTTCTCTGTTTAACTAATTTGACTATATATATATATATATGAACAAGGTCTTATCATCTCGAAACTTAAACACTCTTTGCCCTTACAGTTTTGAACCTTGCAAGTGTTTTGAATCTTGTAGATGTTAAGGTTTTGAACCTTCTAGGTGAGTCAGAGTCTTCTCCTTTGGTTTTGAAAATTAAACAGTCTTTGCCCTTAGAGCACCATTATCTGGGGTGCTTAATTTTTTTTTCTTCTTATTTAAAAAAAAATTAAAAACAACCCGATCATGAATATGCGTATCGATGGGACCGCAAACAAGATCTTAACTGGGTGCAATTAAGCGAGAATAAGCCGCAGTGCTTAGTTTTGGTGTGGGTCTCACCCGTTATTATATTAATTTTTTGCTAAGCACCCCCTCTAAGCACCCTCGTTAATCATGCTTAGAGTCTTAGGTCTGCTTCTATGAATTTTACAACTCGTTGATTTTTTAAAAAGTATTCAAAAAGCAAGACGTATTAGTTTACTTTTTGACCCATCCATCATCTACATCCTTACTCGATAAACACGAGGGAAAAAATCGCTTCACGCATCTGTGTAGACAAGATATAGAGGAAGAGTAACGTCGCGGACTTTGGTTAAGAGTCGCAATCAAAAGATAGTGTATCTTTCTCCATTACAGTAGGCCGCAAGTCTCTCAACTGCTGTCTATATTTGTCGACTTAAGAGTTTACAAAACGAATAGGATGAAGAAAGCAACGTAGGCAGTATAGGCTCCACTTCCCCTAATGCATCATGTACCGAGCTTGTGCGTCTTACGGCATGTCGATATATAATTCAGCTCTTAATATCTTTACCACTACTATGTCATACTTGTCTAAGAAGATATTTTTATAAGATTGTGTGGTTACTTCTAGGCTCGGACAAAACACCAGAACCAAAAACCTGAACCGTAACTCAACTCTCAACTGAAATAATCAAAACCGAAACTATACGAAATCCTCAGATATCCAAATAGTTCCTATATTTCTATATCCAAACTGATCGAATTTGAACCGAAAATATAACATATATAACTAAATATATATAATTAAAAATCTATTATTATAAGTATCCGAAAATATTTGAAAAAATCAAATTATCAAAAATATATAAATTACAGAAATTATCAGAAAGTATTCAAATATTTTTATTCAAAATATCTAAAATAATTCAAATTATCCGAGATTTTTGTTTGAATCATCTTAATTACTCGATATTTTATCCGAAACACCCAATATTTACCAGAATTATCTCAAAGATCCAAAATAATTAAACCAAAACTGCAACAAAACAGGAACCCAAAAAAATTTGGGTATTAGACAGCTCTAATTAGTTTTATTATCCGAACCGATCCAAATCCGAAACTACTCGAACTGATCCGATTCGAAAAAAAATTCAGTTCTTATATGGATCCTCTAGCCTCATATCCAGATTACCAGATAGTTAAAATATCTGATCCGAACCGAACGCATATCCAAAATACCCATGCCTAGTTACTTCTAATTATGTTCATAATCAAGTTTAACAGTTAACATATCAATTGTCTTTGTTTTCATGTTATTTATCGTTTCTTTTTGCAGTGTAACCAAGCAAATCTTACATTTTTATCAGATTTTATAGATTTCATTTTAAACAATATTTACATTTTTAGTAAAAATAGAATGATTATTTTGTATATCTTGAAAACGAGTGTATATAAGTATTGTCCCAATACAAGGTGTGGGTACTCAGCTGTTGGCGTATATGTTTTTGTTCTTTTGCTTGACAAAGATACCCAACTAAAAAAGTTGGTCATTAACATACATGAGGTGTGGAAATGAACGTGATACCACGTGGGATGGGAGTGGTTATTTCATTATGGGAACGTGAGTGTGCTTGAACAGAACATGATTCGTCCCAAAGATGAAGATTTTTTAAGCTCCAAAGATAGATTTAACAAAAAAAAACTTACAAATGTTAAGATTAGGAAAAATATGACGCAAACACAGATCAGTGTTCGAATCCAAACAAACTTCTTTACAAGTGAAATCAGAACCATTAAACACGTTATACATTTTGTCTTCTTTCTTGTGCATGTGCATGCGTAACCTTTAAAAAGTTTGATTCTTATCCTAATTAAAATAGTATGTTGTCAAACAAAATTTTAAATAGTATAGTTAATATGATAAATAATCCTAGTTAATCTATATACCAAAACAATTGAATATAAGAAACTTTCCCTTTTATTGAAAAGAACTTTCTAATCTAACGTTGAAAGGAAAATACAAAATTAATTAAGCCCTTTTTCAAAAAATAAAGATACAAAATTAAATAAATTCAATCGTATATTCATTGTTATAGACAAAACTTGAAAAGCATATAATTTTCAATTGTTGACAAGAAACAAAAATGTAGATATTTTATCTGTATTATAGCTATAATTGTAGTCCATCCGTTAGAGGTATTTATTTCCTCTGTCCAAATTTGGAAAAACTCGGTCGACATCTTAAGCGTGATGTTATATCGCGGGTCCGCAACTCGCTATTATTAACAAGTATATTGTGGTTTTAAAATGACTGTTTATTCATTATTAACTGATTCATCTTTTGAGTTTTTGTTGATATTCATAAAATGATTACTAATTCGTGTAAACTATTGTTATATATATGGTCTTAACATCGAGTTCTATGCCATTGGAATAGTACCAGTATTGCTCTTTAAAACCTCATGGTTTAATCGTTGAAACATGATATTGGAGGTAGCAATCATAAATAGAGTAAGGAGAGAATCAAGTAAACATGATAATTGTTGCATTGTTTGGCCGTTTTCCAGTAAAGAAAAAAAAGTCCAAAGTTGTGTCTGCCGACAATAATGGGATCAAAAACAAGCGAGAATAATAAATGAGAAAGCAGCAAACCAAACCTACACTAACTCCAAGGAGAACACAACACTAACCTAAAATTCGCATACGCCGTTTATTTCCCACGTGCTCGATAACAACACATGCTCCTGCTCTCTTCTCTTCATAACGCATTTTCATGCATTTGCGTCATTATATAAAGAGCCAACTTACTCACGAAAAATATATCAAACAAGATTTAAACCAAATAAAAACACATTTCTTCTATATTTATATGACAAAGACAATGGCGACCTCAAGCATCAAGGCCATACCAATAATGGCGATTCCAAGTTTCAACGTTTGCCACAATCTCGAGCTCCTCAAAGAACAAGGCAAAAGCCTTGACCCAAAACGCCAAGAAGGAGAAAGAGAAGAAGAAGGGCTAAGCTACGAGTTCCAAGAGATGTTGGAGTCTCTTCCAAAGGAGAGAGGTTGGAGAACTCGTCACCTTTACCTATTCCAAGGCTTTTGGTGCCAATCCAAGGAGATTCAAGCTATCATGTCCTTCCAAAAACATTTCAAGCCGCTCCAAAACGACGTCGTTATTGCAACCATACCAAAATCCGGTACAACTTGGTTAAAAGCTTTAACTTATACACTCCTTAACCGGCACCGGTTTGATCCGGTTTCCTCAAACACTGACCACCCTCTCCTTACATCCAACCCTCATGACCTAGTACCTTTCTTTGAGTACAAGCTTTACGCGAACGGTGATGTTCCTGACCTCTTCGGTCTAGCCAGTCCAAGAACGTTCGCAACACACGTCCCTTTCGGTTCTCTGAAGGATTCCATCGAGAAACCTGGCGTGAAGGTCGTGTACTTATGTCGGAACCCGTTCGACACATTCATCTCCTCGTGGCATTACACCAACAGCATAAAGTCGGAGTCAGTGAGTCCAGTCTCGTTGGACGAAGGGTTTGATATGTACTGCCGAGGACTGATAGGGTTTGGTCCGTTTTGGGAACACATGTTGGCATACTGGAAAGAGAGCTTGAAGAGACCTGACAAAGTCTTGTTCTTACGCTACGAAGATCTCAAACAAGACATAGAGTCTAACTTGAAGAAGCTTGCAAGTTTCTTGGCCGTTCCTTTCACTGAAGAAGAGGAAAGAAAGGGTATTGTGAAGGCAATCGTGGAGCTGTGTAGCTTTGAGAGTTTAAAGAAGCTGGAGGTGAACAAGGCGGGCCAATCGATCAAGAACTTTGAGAATAGGCACTTGTTTAGGAAAGGAGAAGTGAGTGATTGGATTAACTATCTCTCCCCTCCACAAGCTGAGAGATTGTCAGCGTTAGTGGATGACAAGTTAGGTGGAACTGGTCTCACTTTCAGGTACTGCTGAACAAGGTCATGCACGTCTTCACGTTTCTAAGTTTGTGTGTTGAGGGGGGCCTTTCATTTGAAGTTAAGTATTAAAAACAACAAAAGTGTAAGCAGTTGGTTTGTTTGTTATAGACAGAAGAAAAAAGCAATGAAGCAACGTGAACACTAGTTTGTCGATTTTTATTTTAATAAATATCAATGTGCTTGCCATTATGTTTTTTTTTAAATTATTGTTATTTAAGTGTTATAGTTTGGGTGTGGCTGAATGTATCAAAAGATATGAGTATGTTTTCTATATAAAAAAAAATTGTATTGTCTAGGGTAAGATCAGAAAAATTCATCTTGATCCCTAAATTTTAAATACTAGTATTTAGATCATTTTGTCTTCAAACTATCCGTAACACACACACACATATATATATATATATATATCTATATATATATATATATACACACATTTGGTTCCTAATCTATAATTGTTTCAAGCTTAATACATTTCATGACTAGGTGCGGAGTAGTGATAATAAGCTAAAAACACCAATGATATTTAGATGTTGATATACATTAAATTACATGATCATATCTACTCTGATTTGCGTTTCCCTTACAGCCATAGAAAAATGTAGTATGCATTCATGTCTTTACATCACCAATTAACCATTTCAAGTGATAACCAAAGTTTAAAAAAAAAAAAAAAGAAGCAAAAAGCAAAAATAAAAACGAAAGAACGAGACTCACTAAACGACGACGTTTAAACCCGAACGAAGAAAATACTGAGCTCAGGACCACTGTTACCATCAGGATTCATCATGTAATAAGTCTCCGAGTCTCTCGACCCAATCACTCTCTCAAAATGCGCTCTCATATAAGTCAAATCTCCTTCTCCTCCTCCTCCTCCGCTCGTCACCGGCAACACACCAGCTCCCATCGAAACAGCATGAAGCATCTGCATCACAACCAAATCCTCCTCCGTGGGCTCCCTCTTCACCCCATACCCGGACTTCTTCCCGTTACAGTACAACGCCCATATCGGCTCGTCAACAATCTTCGTCTTCTCGCTCGGCTTCTTCTCGCACTCTAGCGCGATCCTCACGAGTCCAACGCCAAGATCCTGGAGCAGCTTCCCCGTGGGGATGGCCAGCTCCAGGAGGAGGATCGGGAGGGAGCGAGGATTCTCCTGGACCGCCACGTTCACGCGCGTTTTGCGGTACCCGAAGAGCGTCCCCGTGACGCGCGTCCCCCCGTGGACGTGGTTCTCGTGGAGACGCGCGCCTCCCATGGGGAGTTTGCACATGGGGGACATGATCGGGAGGGAGCGGAAGGCGGAGCGGACGCGGCGGAAGAGTTTTGTTGATTTGGAGCCGGGGGATTTGCTGGTCTTGCTCGAGGGCTGCTCGAGTGTGATCTCAGGCATTACGGTGGCGGTTGATTTTTTGGCGCGTGGGCTGCCGAGAGGTGATAGTGTTGTTGGTGTTAGCATCCTTGGGGTTAACGGTGGTGTTGCCATTTTACAATATAAGAAAAAAATAAAACGAAAACTTTTTCTTGGGTTGGAATGAGTATTTAGACTAATGATCAAATCTTTATACAATGTTTAGACTTTAGACACTAATGGAACGCACGTTGGAGTTTGATCTTTTGTTTTGTTTGCAAACGTGTGTATTGTCTGCGACTTTCTTTGATATATTTATATATATACAAATTATATTTCAGTTTCGCCGGTTCTAGTTTATGGTCAGGGGCATATCTCAGATTAATCTAAGTTTTGCGTTTTGGTGAGAGCCATTAGTTGTCTATGTTTGGTTGTAAGACTAATTCTATAAGCTGCTGTTTCGAATGTTGTTTCCCACTTACTTTTATGTTTCCGTGTCTCCTTGGAATATTTTTAATACAAAGAATCTTATTTGACTAATTTTAACGTTACATGTACATCAATATGTGGTTTTGATGCTTTAGGTCGATCAGGCAGGCACTGAGTGAGTAAATATATAGTATCGAGAAGATGAAAATTCAGGAACAAAGTCAACGAAGCTGATCAGAGTGTGTATTGAATATAAGCCTCCGCTGAAGCCATTGTTAATCACATCGAAGTCGATGCATTCCTCTGCAACTTTCTGACAGTTCGTGCTCCATCCACCCCACACATATCATAAATGAGTATGAATCTGATGTCTCCTCATAGCTAGGCACGGTGAGTTTCTCCTCGAATAACAATCCATGATTAGTTTTCCACCTGCTCATTCAAATCCCATGTTGACTATATTCATTAGATTTGGTCTGTAACACGTGACATGTAAGTATAAGAGGTGAAGACACAACACTACTATGTTCTTCTTTTGTCTTCTCATCAATGTTTGAAGTACTTTTCCAAAAATAAACTTTATAATCTCAACACACAATACAATCTAATCATACACTATAGTATAAGAGCTAGATCTTCAAAGTCATCAAATCATATAAATATGCTAAGAATCTTAGGCAATCTCAAATTTTGTAGGCCTTCTTTGAAGGTAAAAAAGACTAAACAGTTGGCATGTGATTGGTTCACTCTCTTGGTCTAGCAAGCCATAGAGAGCTAAGAGCACGTAACCGCAACGAATACTCATGTATCGCAAGGAGAGCCCTAGCTGATTGTCTGGTTGTCAACTTTCTCAACATTTGTTGATACGTTTGTAGCCTCAAGTTATCAGCCTGCCACACAACACAAAACAAATGGCTCTTTATTAGAACTTACTACAAGTAACATGTAACAAACAACAACACAAATCTGTGACGTTTACCTGGCGGATGAATCCTTCAAGTGTACCTAACTTCCCCATGGCCATTGCCATCTGACCCATGTAGTTAGCCACGTTCCCTGACGAGCTTGAACCAAGAGTTCCGCTAGATAGAGTCTCGGAGAGTGATTGCTGTAAACTGTCCATCCCTTGAGACAAAGCATCTTCCGCTTGTTGAGAAGATTCTTGCAAGTTGTTTAGGTCTTGTGATTGTTGTTCCGTCAATGGCTCCACCTGACTCGCTATAAGCTGGAAATAAAAAGTTCAAAAATTGTTGGTGACACCAATGCAAAAAAACCACTAGTAGTTTATTCAGGGCCGGTCCTGGCCAAGCCAGATAAAACATTCCCCCAAATTTTTTTAAAAAAATTATATACATCGGCTCCCAAATTTGTAAAAAAAAAAATTTCAAGACCCCCAAACGATTGAAATCTTTACTAAATAGTCTACGGCCCCCAAAATCTCAGGACCGGCCTGAGTCTATTACCTTGAGAAGGTCTGATGAACGGAAACCGCCAAGCCACAGAAAACATCTCTCAGCTGGTGTTTTCCACATCCCTGATAGTAAATGGAAGACATCGTTCTTAGCTGCGTTGCTTTTTATCCTGAAAAGCTCCTCGTAGTGAGCTAACACTGCCTCTACGATGATTTTAAGCTCAGGTTCGCTCGCGTGAGAATCCAAAGCAGAGCTCAGCTCCTTCATCTTTCTGTTTTTGTCTTCCTGCCAGCGTCTGTACTCTGCATCAAACGCCATTGCCCCTATATAGCAGAGAAGCATACATGAGACTGATTAATCATCACCATAGGCTAAACTACTTGATAACAAATACTCTCTCCGTTTCATATTTGAGTGTTGTAGAGTAAAGTTTCGTTACAAAATAAATATCGTTTTATAATTAAATTTATTCTCCAGATTATTTGTTATTGGTTGAAATATGGTTACATATAATAGGTAATGATGTTTTTATTTAGAAAATATACGAAATTAAATGTTTTCTTAACCTATGTACACAAATCTAAAATCTACGAAGTATAACTAATCAAATCAATAGAAAGATTGCACCAAAATATAACTCTTTGGATAGAGAGATTCAGACACAACTCACCATTTCCAGTAGTAGAATGGGCTTGGTCTCCAGAGCTTGAGATAAAGACACCTTGTTGCCTAGCTCTTTGCAGCTCCTGTTCAAGCTGTGTTAGCTTCAAACGGCTGTTCTCTAGCTGCTGAACATATGCCTGAAAGTGCAGTTCCCCAATTAACATCTCAACGTTTGTAGAAAACATAAAAAAAAAGTTTGAAAACAAAGTATTAAGCATACTTTCTTCCTCAATCTGCTTTTCCTTGCAGCCTCACGGTTTTGAGCGAGCCTACGAACCGTCTGTTGAATTACAATTAACAAGAATAAAAAAAACATAACTCAAAAGGCTCAACTAGAAAGACAAAATGTATGTATTACCTTTTGATCCATTTTTTCCTTTGAACGGTCGCTAGATTCACCCACATGCCCTCCATCGTACTGCAGAATTAGAGTTTCATATAAAAAAAAACGATGGCCATTTAATGAAGCAATAAAGAAGCAATTTTTACAAGCTTAACCATTAAGTTGTTTTGATCCATGTCGCCATCTGTCGAGCCTGATGTTCTTGGACTAGTATCTCCCATTCTATTCTTTTCATACAAGTCTCTGTTACTACTAAATACTGGTACCCTCTAGAGTTTTCCTAGTGCACATAGAATTACATCAGATGGAGTAAAGCCTGTCAAAAAGTAAAGATGGTCAATCAGATGCAGATTATAGTACTCTAATCCTAATAAATAGAGTATCTATGATAACATCACATGTTCAAAGCCAACTCATTAAGAAAGTGGAACCAATAAATACTTCAATTAAGTCACAGTCACACACATTGAACAAGTTATTCGTTGGTTCATTAAAAACAAAAAAACAGAACAATTACACTTTTTAATGACAGTGAAGTAGCTTCAGTAGCTGAGTTTTTTTTTTTTTCAATTTGCAACTCCAATTAGAAGAAAAAAAACAAACTAGTCAGTGTTTCATTCACATCCGAGTTGACTCAGTCTCTCTCTACTAAGTATTCACTAACTAAAAAAAAACAACGAGCAGCAGTGAAGTGAAGCGGCAGCTATGAATTGAAGCTAAGAAACATCTCTCATCTAAATCTCTGAAACAGAACTAACGTTTTAAATCAAAATAACCGAAGCAGAAGCAGAAACTCTTTATCAGGAGGTTCTGTAAGTCAACTAGGTTAGCGTCTAAGTCAAACACACAGAGTTAGAGAGTAGCTTCTAATTGACTGTAAACAACAAAGAAAACCCTAGAAAGAAGGTTGCTTTTGAGGAAGAAAGGTCACACCTTGAAAACAAGAAACAGAGAGAGACGATCTGAAGTTCCAATCTCCGGTAAGACGTCGTTTTGTCTGAAAAGTTATTTGGTAAGAATCTCTCTGATGAATTTAACGGGAAATAATTGCAAACTAAACCCCTTATGTTTTTCTGTTTTACCATAACGACCCCTTATTCTCTTATAATTACAAAAAGAACCACATTATTTATTTTTTGCTTTTTAGTATTTTAATTCCAACTATTAGACTGTTACGTCATTGCTTTCCTCCGTAACCATTCAGATCGGCTGATCAGACGAATCCAATAGCCCATCTGAGTGTGTCTGTTCGATCTAAAGTCTATTCAAAAAGGACTAAAAAGTTCTCTGTAATAAAAGTGATACTTATATGTGAAAGAAAAATTGATAAAAGCTGGCTTGTTCTCAGGTTCGTACAAAAGTAAAGTAGGTAAAGTCAGCGTAGTGAATCATACTAGATGAAGTAGAAGGTTCCGAACTCGAAAAAGAAGGAGCTAACATTGTTGGAGACACTCTGCCCTATGTGGAAGGTTCGAATTGTTGGAGACACTCTGCACCATTTGGAAGGCTCGGATCAGTAGTTTATTATTGCACAGTTTGTCATCATCATGCAAGAATCTTTTTTTTTTTTTTTTTGCTAAAATTTGGTCATGCAAGAATCTTGTACTCATATATCCTTCATAGCAACAAGACAAGTTTCTTTTTATATGTTTTTTTTGTGCAACAGTTCTTTTATATAACATCTTGTTTTACCATCTTCCTTCTTCAAACAGAACATGGATATTAACTATACATCATGTTCTTATTTCTTCTTTTGAATTTTTTAAGATCTGTCACAGAAGACTTACTTAGTAAGTCATCCGTATGTGTAAGACTTCTTGATGAGTCTTCGGTCAAACGGACAACTTAAATTAAGTCGTCCAGCTTTGTTTGTTAAAAAAACACTCGGGCGACTTATATATCGTCGTCTACGAAACGGGCTAGTTTTGCATTTGACCGAATCGTGTCGGATCTTTGACTATTTACGGGCGACTTATAATTCACCGTCTCGGGAAAGTTAAATTTCAATATTTTATGAAAACTTGACGACTTACGTGTAAGTCGTCCTAGGTTAGTTTTGTAATTGAAAAATAAAACTTCATATAA
>CM028697.1:1763435-1798439 GCA_016771965.1 Brassica carinata | reverse complement strand
AGATGTCTTGTAATCACGTGTTTGGTTTTTCACGTCGTGATCAAATTTTCACCCGCTAAAGCAATAGTCCATCCGCATATTCACACCTACGATTTAAATAATACTAAGTTTATATATGTATTTACAAAATGGAACGCATACAACGAACAAGAAACGAAGGTATTAGATCAACATTATCAAACAAAAATCTAGATAGTTCTGCAAAAATACGATCCATCTTATATACATAATGGTATAGACCCCTCTAACGTTGGTGAAAATGGTAAACTCAGTATGACTCTCTTCCTTTCGTATTGGTTTGGAGTAAGGGGAAACTATTTGAAATCTGACCAAAGTTTATGAATCAATAATATCATCCTCTTTCATTTATGAATCAAGAAAGAATGGTTTCATTGGCGAATCTAGGTACACCAAGAAGGTGGCAAGTGCCTCCATAAAAATTTCAAAATTGCATAATATACCTCAAGTTTTAATTAATTTTCCCAATTTAATATCATATTTTAGCCATGTTTTAAGTTTATACGTGATTTGCCCCCATTAAAACAAAATTCTACATTCGCCAATAAACACACCACTGCTAATTAATCTGGCATATATATTTATTAAGTGTTGAATATATATAACAGCTGTAAGCTGACGCAATCATCCAACAAATTTGGATGATCCTTACATTACATTTACATGGCTTCCTTTGACTAAACCTTTTTCTTTGCTTTATGACGATACATATTGAAGTTCTATATTATAGATAAACCATATCTTTGGATGTTTCTTAGACTTAAAATAGACTAAATGGGAGAATAAGAGTTCTTATTAACTTTCTATCTTAAGTTTTCAAAACTACAAGAAAGACCATCACATTAGCTAGCTTCCCAATTTAGAGATTCTTATTATTATCATTTTTATTTAAAAAAAAAACTTTTACGCATACTATACAAGACTGTGTCGCAAGACCTCAATCCTCTTAGACTTCACCTTGCCATCATAACTCGAATCTTAACCTGAAAATATAATGTAATTACATTCCCCGGATATTTAGTATTAAATACAAAAGGTACGAAAAACCACGTATCTAAGCTTTTATTTCTTCTTTTGCCAGCAACCGTTGGTATCTAAACTTATGGTTTGTATAACTGCCGAACTTATGTTGGATTTTAGATTACAAATAATCTCAATATTAAAATGTTAACTATTATTAAACACAATCGAAGACCTTCAAAATAATATTATGAAGTCACTTTCGTGAAGATACCACGATGACCAAGAAGATTGTATGAGCTGGAGATGCACATATAAAATTTAAATGAAAACTCATAGCATCTTTGGTCGTCTTGATTTAAATGTTTGTTAAAGAAGAAAGATAAGTCATTTCTTTTACTTTATAACTTAAAAGTTAAGATGCTTCATATGGTTTCTTATCAATATTCCCTCTTCTTGTATTGTTTTTCTTTTCAAATCATTGACATATATTTGATGGTGATGTAAGCAAATATCACGACGAGTCGAGTTGTAAGCATCATATTAATCCATCAAAAACAATGTCTAAAACCAAAATACTGGGAATAGCATTAGGAATTTTTTTAGAAATGGCGGCCCAGTAATCACTCATCTTGGTCCTTAAAGACCCACTTGTTATGAAACCTCTAAAGCGAGCCATTTGTCAGGATGTGTATTTCAAGAGACCTATTCTACGAGCATGACATAAAGCAATTAAACACGTATTTTGAGGATGAGGTGAAGGATTCCATGCAAGGATTGTAAATGTAACACACAAGACTTCACCAAATTGAATACTGATTAGGAAGAAATAAATCTCTTATATATTAGTCGAAAAACATTTAACATTGTTTTATAGCCACGTGTCACGAACTTCAAAATTCTTAGAGAAATAGATTGGTTCATCTTAACTTATATTTTATTTTTTTATTAAACTAACTATTGTATTGATAAATAGTGTACAAAAGAATATTCTCGCCATTTTCTTAAATAAAAACTACAGAATTGTCTAATATAATTAACGTATATATGACAATTAATGATTATGAATAATAAATATTTGATAGTAATTTTTGTATCTTAGCTCTTTTTTGTTTAATTTTATATTATTAAAATATATCAAACAACCACATTAACCATATAATAAAAAAATATTTTTTTCTTATATGTTATATTTTGAATTTTTAAAATGACTATAAATTATTGAAAACGTTAAATGTCTCACACTAAAATATTATGATCAATGGTTTAACTTTTTTTGTTGTAATAACAAGATACAAATGATCATAAATCGTATGTATATGAAGTCTCATTTACTAGACATTCATATTATATATTAATATAGTTTAAAATTAAACTATATAACATAGAAAAATAATTAAATATGATAATTTCTAAATTTGTATTGAAAAAGTATTGAAACCTTAATATTTTAATTTTGAAATTTGTATTCGAAAAATCGCACATTAGAAATTTTATGTTTATCATATGAGTATGAATTCTCAATAATAAATATTTATATTAAAATATAATAGATCTATGTCCATGTCATTGAAATTTAGTTATATACCATATAAAATAAATAAAATGATTGTTTTGATTTATTTACCAAAAAAACATCATAAATAAACAAGTTGTATTGTTTTAATTTATATCTTTACTCTAATTTAATTATATATGTAATACGTAAATGAATAAAAATAAATAATAATAGATAAAAGCTAGTTATTTTTATATATAACATTCATCCCGCGCAATTGCGCGGGTTTTATGATTATTATATTCCCATCATCGATGAAAATTGTAATAAGAAAAAATGTATGTATTTATGAAATGCAAACTATTATTTTAAAATATCATCCTTTGATTTCATTTGTGAACCTTTATGTCAGTTTACTTTACTCTAGTTAACCAAAAATAAATATATCTTAAAATCATGATGCATCGAGTAGCTCATATGAAGTTTGATTGTGGAAAAAAAAAAAAATAAATATATCTTAAAATCATGATGCATCTACAAAAAAAAAAAAAAAAAAAGTTTGATTGTGGAGGTAGCACTAGAGTGATTTTATGTACGTCTTGAAATGTAAAAAACATTTAATTTTTAATATCACTAATCTTAAGCGATGGGCTTAGTCAATGAGAAAGCCCATTAGTTTAAAACCAAGCCCATTAAATTTATAAATAAAACCCTAACATCTTTCTCTCCCACTCACCTCTCTCTCTCTCTCTCTCTCTCTCACCGTCTCACCGCTTCGAAGCAACAATGGTTCGTCCTCCGCCGCCGGAGCATTCTTATACCTTTCGTTTCTCAGCTCTATTTTAAACATATCGATCTCTGACTTATTCGTGTTTGTTTCTTCTCTGCTTGATTGAAAAAAAACAGCCGCAGGGAGACTACATCGAGCTGCACCGGAAGAAGCATGGACGCCGCCTCGATTACGAGGAGCGCAAGCGCAAGAAGGAGGCGCGTGCAGTTCACAAGCGATCCAAACAAGCTCAAAACGTCCTCACTTCTTCTCCCTTCTCCAATCTTAGCTTTTCAGCTATTATTCCTTTGCTTACTATTGTGATGAATTTGCAGTCTATAGGTATTAAGGGTAAGATGATTGCTAAGAAGAACTATGCTGAGAAAGCTCAAATGAAGAAAACGTGAGTACATATAGCTATTAACTGAATCTTGATTTGTTTGTGCTTTTTGTTCTGAGATTGATTTTGTGTACATTGGTTTTGCAGATTGAAGATGCATGAGGAGAGTTCGTCAAGGCGTAAAGCAGATGAGGATGTTCAGGAAGGAGCTGTTCCTGCTTATCTTATTGATCGTGAGAATACCTCTCGAGCCAAGGTTTGTCTTTGTTTCGACTTTGATGTAGATGATTCTTGGTGGAAAAGCTATATACATGAGATGTGTTTGATGTGTGGGTGTAGGTTCTTAGCAACACTATTAAACAGAAGAGGAAGGAGAAGGCTGGGAAGTGGGAGGTTCCTCTGCCAAAGGTGAAAACTTTGTTAATGGATCTTATGGAATGTTTCTTTCGTGCCTGCTTTAGTATTGATTCAGTGATTTAAATGTTGTGTCTTGGTAGCTGATAACCCTCTCTTGTTCCAGGTCCGTCCGGTAGCTGAAGATGAGATGTTCAGAGTGATCAGATCCGGGAAGAGGAAAAGTAAGTACTTAGTTTGAGATGCTAAGCTTTGTACTCACTCATCATCATCTTCTATACCTAGATTCAATAATTCTAGATTATGTTCAGGATTTTAGCTTAGATTGTCACTTACAAAGTTACAAGTATTGAAATGTTTCCCTTTTTTTTTTGTATTAACTGTTTAGCAAAACAGTGGAAGAGGATGGTTACAAAAGCTACATTTGTTGGACCTGGTTTCACAAGGAAGCCGCCAAAGTACGAGCGATTCATCCGCCCTTCTGGACTGCGTTTCACCAAGGCCCACGTCACTCACCCTGAGCTAAGGTGCACTTTCTGCCTCGAGATCATCGGGATCAAGAAGAATCCCAACGGTCCTATGTATACATCGCTTGGTGTCATGACCAGAGGAACAATCATTGAGGTTAGTACCACCACCAAGATACATATTGGGTTCTCTCTTTTGTCACATATGCTAAAGGCTTGAATTGGTTTCCAGGTCAATGTGAGTGAGCTTGGTCTTGTTACGCCAGCTGGAAAAGTTGTCTGGGGTAAGTGTCAGTTTTAGAGAACTTTGTATAAGATCTTAAGCGTTATAGCAGTTTCTTATACCTCTATTTGTTTTGGCGTACAGGGAAGTACGCTCAGGTGACGAACAATCCAGAGAATGATGGATGTATAAACGCTGTTCTGCTTGTGTAATCAAAATCTCCGGCAAGAATAACGTTGTTTACTTTCTTTTTTGTTCTGTCCTGAAAACAATTTTGTCTTTACTCAAAACCTTTTTATGTGTCGGTGTGGTTTAATACATTTTAAGCAAAGCCTCTTTTCTGTTTCCTTGCCTTGAAAGAATCCAAACTTGTGAATCAACAGAGAGAAAATCAAAAATCACCAAATCACAACATACGAGTTACACAATGTGGTTGGTTAAGCAGTGTCTGCCAATGAAGGGTCAACTACATGGAACATCTCTACAGAGAGCCCTCTTGTGAGGTCCTCTCATACCGATAGCAGTAGCTTCCCTACTCGCACAGTACACACCAACCCCTGTTGCTGCCACTCCATAAAATGTTTGCTGTCACAAGCTGCATCTGATGGTCAAAACCGCGGTATCGTCCAATCGAAACAGCTTGACCGCTCTGTCCTATAGTCCTTCCTTCAAGAACCAGCAAGGCGGTGTTGTAATATATCGCAGTTGTTCCTGGAAGTGTCGTAGCTCCTAATCAAATCCGTTTTGAACTGGGGTGCTTGGCCCGGTTGACAACTATGTCACTTAAGACAGTTGGGCCGGTGTTCTTGATAGATATAATGGGCTTCTAGTTTAATGGAAATGTCAGTTTCAAGTTTTTTGTTCATAGTTGCAATTAGCATTTTGGCATATTATATTGTGTGTTCTTTATTTAATGAGATTTGTTTTTTTTTGTCAACAATGAGATTTGGTTTTAACTTTTAAGAGAACTTTCAAGTTTGCTACAAAAAGAAGAAGATAACTTTGTAATAATTTAAAAAGACAAAGATGATTTTTATTTGTTAATCCTACTTTATATTTTTTCTACCATTAGTTTTTCTCTGTCAACACATGTTTGCATTATAAAGAAACTTTTTGAGTTAACTAGCACTCTTATTACTTTTAAGAATGCTGATGTGATGATTATCCGGATTCCGGAATAATGATACCTACTTTTTATTATTTTTGAATATATAGTCAAAATTAAACAAAGATCTAATATATATAACTAAATTCTTTTTAGCCAACCTCTCTGAGGAACGTTTTTATTGCAGATATGTAACTAAAATAAGGCTTTGATGATAATACTATTTTATCCAATGAGACGACTATCATGTATATATATACACACACACTTATAGATATGATTGTTAAATTCATGGTCGTCTTCTCGTCTTCATTAAATAACCCAAAATCAGTTACAGCGCTTTGGCCTTTAATCTCAACAGTCTCTCCATTTTCAAACAAACTCTTCACATTCTCGAGAAAATATCATTTTCCCAGATTCAGTGCCTACTTTCCTCGGAAAATGGATTCTGTTATCAATTGGTGATGTACATTGAGCAAAGAAGCTCGCAGATTTGATCGCAAAATAATGAATCCGTCGACTTCTCCCGAACCGTCTCTCGGCGGGAAACGACGTCGAAGACTCTCGACGCCGTCGCTGTGCTGCGGAGGATCCACGGCGGCGGAGTTTTGCGGTGGCACGACGGCGGATTTCGCCGCCTTATGTTGCTGCGGTCCTTGCAGCGTCGTCAGCCTCGTCGTCCTCGCCGTATACAAGATCCCTCGCGGACTCTTCCGCCGTGTGCGGCGGAGACGACGGCTGGCGAAGAGAGGAAACGGAGATTCAAAGCTGAGCAAAGTCGGGAGCTCGAAGTTCGCCGTTCATCCGGTAGAGAGCAGAGACGAGGAAGATCTCGATAAGCTAGCGATGGAGCTGAAGGACGGAGGAGAAGGAGAAGACGAGGAGGTGGTTGCGTTAGAGAAGGAGATGTGGAGCAGATTCTACAGTGGCGGTTTCTGGCGAAGCCTTTCGCAAGTTGAAACGGCGTCGTCTCCCAAAACCGATTAGAGTATCAGATTCGTAGTTGTTGTAAGACAGTGTGAATAGTCTCAGAGGAACCATTTTCATCTTTATGTTAATTATTATGTTTAGGAGCAACCTCAATGGAAAGTTTTTCATTTGAAGATTCTTAAAAACAATTATTATTATTTTAATTTGATAAAAATAACTGATTAATTTTAATTGTCTTAAATAAAAAGAATCCAATGATAGTTTGCCAAATAGACAAATAAATTCTAATAAAATTCTGAAAAATATAATTTTAAAACTTTATCTTTAACTTCTCTCCTATTTTTCTCTTAATTTCTTTTTTTAATTTTAATTATTAGATGTTCGTTTAGAACCCTCTATTGGAAGTGATCTTGCTAGTAGACCATCACATATGGGAAGATCTACTCCAACGACACTTTATGACCTTTCGAGATATGAGGTACAAACTTATAGTAGAATATTGTAGTCAAATTAATCGTCCTTAAAAGCTATGTGAAAAATAGTATTATATGGTATAAATCACAATGCGTAAAGCAATTATATATAGATTCATGAACTTAAAACACTGTGACTGGATCAAAAGATGCAAAACATATGGCAATGCAGTTGTGTGCATATATCTAAGGTTACACATCAATATATGAATTCACACATGATCAAAACATTTATAGAGATTTAATTTGATCGAAGAAAAAAATGGAGAAAAAACATAGGTGCGACTTTGGTATACATAGCCCTTATGAATAATGTAAGTATGGATCAAACACTGTGAAGACCACAATGGTAGTAGATAACATTACAAACCGAAGAAGATTCACGAACACATAAAACATAAATATTGAGTTAGTTTGGTATAACAAATTAAAACGGAATTGATTGAAACGTGTGCTTTAATTGGGATTCCAATATAAAAAGAGAAGCATCAAGCAATAGTTTCGGAAGAAGCGTGGGATATGGAATATTGCAGTACTATTAGCTATGCTAAGAGAGAGAGAGAGAGAGAGAGAGAGAGGGTCAGGTGGTAAAGTAATCAAGGAGGTTGAGTGAAAAAGGTGATACTAAGTTAAGTAACTAGGGTTTCATGTAAATCCAGAGTACAGTGTGTGTATTCGTGTAAACTGTCGTTTTCTTTATTTACTCTTTCTCTGGAGAGTGGGGACCCTATGATTTTCATAATCTAACTTTGATTTACTGAGTTCCTACCACACCACTACTGTCTCCTCTCTGTATACTATTTATTGAACTCATAACTATTTCATCTTACTGACCCGAAAAAAAATTATTTCCTCTATTTACAGTTACATTTTTGTTTAGTTTCAAATGGTCTTACAATAGAAATGCATCTGTAATACGACAACTGTTCATGGATTTTAGTATGCGTTGAATCCTATGCATTACGTCTTTCTGTAACATAAAGGTGCATAAAAGTAGAAAAGTATAAAAGGTAACGAGGCTTCAGGGGATGTAAGGAAGACACTGGGGTTAATGATCTATGTTCAAGATATATCTAGTGACTTGTCAGATTATTTCCGGATTTCTCCTTTAGAAACCACCAAATCCATATTTTAGTTTGAGTGTCACGTGTTTTGGTTATTCAAAATAAAATACTTTTTTTTTTGTGCGACAAATTCAAAGTAAAATACTGAATGTAATTTGTGTGAGTGAGAAAACTTCTAATCTGCCACAAACAATTTTTTTTTAAAAAACCTACAAGTTTGTGCTGGAAGGGGGTGATACATAATACATTTGTGTATCCCCTCACGAAGTGATTCCATAGTTGTTTGCTAGCTAACACAGGAGAAAGAAGAATAACTGGACCAGTCAAAAAAAAAAAAAATGGACCATAAAATGAGCCCAATGAGCCATATGGCCTTCTCTTAATTTCCCTTTCAAGGTAAGTATGTCACGTACTATACTTTTTTTTTTTTTTTAAACACATGTCACATATTATACTATACATTGTTTTCTTTACCAAATTACATAATTTTTAGCTTACTGAAAAAACTCAAAAGGAGGTTTAAATGAGCCGAGTTAGAGCATCACTTGGATGTTGTGGTGGCTTGTGAGGATGACAATGACAAGGACGTTGAAATCCCTTTCGTATCAGTCTACTACGCCTGGGTAGAGTTATAACATCCCCAAAAGTTTTCACTATACTACAAAAGAGAGAAACATCTCGAAAGGATAGGTGAGTGGTCGTGAGAAATTGGGGTTGAGAGATAAGAAAGAAACAGAGTTTTGGTGTCTCGTTTGAAATAGTTTAAGTTCTTAAATTCGAATAGTTATTGTAACATCAACTACAAAGAGAACATTTCACAAGCCTATCCTCATTACATTCTCTACATCTCGTCCACATCTAACCATTATTATCATGACGATCAGCAATCAATCTTGTATATATTTACGTTGATTACTTCTCACATTGCATGATGGGTTGAAATGGTCATTATACCGTTCAACCACTTGAGTGATGCCATGTGACCTGGTGATATGTTGATTGGGACAGCAGAAACACTTAATCATGTATATATATATATATATATTAATGATGAAAAAAAGAAAATCCAGCTCTAGCATAACTGATAAGAGGTAGAAAATAACCAAATCTAAGAAACTATTTATACAGTGGCAAATAAAGTGATTAACAGTATTCGCCAGGTGAATTTTTTCTACATGTCGGCCACCACAGATGGTGCGGATCCAATGTCGATAGAGAAGCTAAAGCACGTTAACTCCCTATTCTGCGCATCAAGCATCTTCATTTGCAGCGAGTACGAACCCTGGAAGATAGATAAAAGAGTAGAACTTGTTATCTACCATTTTTATCAAAATTTTCCGACAGTTAATGCGACGTTCAGACACATTCAAACTAGTCATGTTATGTCTCTTATGTATTGCTCAAAAAACTACGAAAACTTACGGAAGGAGTATAGGCAGGAAGAACTTGAGAGTGTGCAACCAAGAAATCTCCGGTTTGTACAGGGCAAGTAGTCTGAGTGCAAAGGTCATGCGTCTCAGAGTGAACGTGCCATCCAAAGTACGAAACTTCAATCACGAGCTTCCCACCAGAGATCCTACGGCCTTTATAAAAACACAACCACCCACAAAATGAATCCAAATATTCCCCCAAAATTTTTAAAGGAAATTTCATAAACATAAGTCCTTAAATTTGTAATTTATTTTTTATTAAAATTTTTACTATATCGTCTATAACCCTCAAACCTCAAAATCTCAGGACCACCCTAAAAATACTCATTGAGAAACTAATAAAAGCAAGATACAAGTAGTGTTGAAACAGTTAAAAGTAAAGTGAAGAAGCAACCTGTGTTGGCAGAGATGGTAAAGGTCGCTGGCTCGCCTCGAACTATAGGATAAGGCGATACATCAACCTCTTTCACTTTTACTTCGTACTCTGCATTCTCCTCTACAACCAAACATAACATGACAAACTCAGAGCACAGTGAGAAAGGAAGAGACAGAGGGGGTCAAACGTTACCACAGTATTGGACATCGGTGGCTCGAACAGTCGTTGACACAAAGAGGAGAAAAACGGCTACTCGATACATGGTTGGTGGAATATCGGAAGCTATAAGGGTTTCAGGGTGTGATCAAATACAGAGTAGAGCGCCGTTTGTTTCTCTTATATACTCCAGGAATGTAAGCGAGATCTGGACCGTTACTTCAACTAGGTCAATTGTTTATGAATGTAAAAACGGACGGCTAGATTTCGTTGAGAAAGTTATTTGGTGTGAATGATCAAAATGATTACCCCCCATAACGAACTATTAGGTAGTTACTAGTTATTTATTTTTATTTATTTATTTTTCGGTGAAAAGAATAGTGTTTTATTACAATATTGATTTGTCACCGAAAAATATTGGTAGGATTTGCTAACTTCGACCGTATAATATGCTACTTTTCTTCTTAATTTAATTTTTCTCCTCTTCTTTTTTATATTTTTAAAATGCTTTTGTAAGTAGAATTCAAATGGTATATGTATATTTTTTCCACATTTTCGCTATTTTATAATCACAAACATATTAACATTACAAATCGTCTCGAGAATAAATCACTAATATTGTTTGTACTTTGTATAAGCAACCAAATAACACCCGTGAAATTTACAGGTTGAAGATAATATACTCTAATAAATGTCAACAAGAATCAACATATATAAAAATAAATAAAAGAAAGAGGAAAAATGTCAGATATCCATCGGCCGGCGGGAAAATGTAAAGTCGTCGGCGACAGGTGACATCGCCGGAGACGGCAACGGGGACGTACGACACACGGGACACGTAGGATGAAGTTTGAGCCAAGGGTCAACGCACTTGTCGTGGAACAAATGGTTACAATCCGGCAGAACCCTGATCATATCTGTCTTCTTGTAATCCGCAAGACATATAGAGCAACACGACGTCGCAGTAGAATCCTTTTGCAAGCTATAACTCACGCGAGCCTCTTCGTAAGGAAGCTTAGGGAAACTCTTGATTTCCTCATCGTTTAGTCCCAAGATTTCGACCACCACGGTGTCGTTTTGATCGTCGCCGTCCAAATGAAAACGTTCTTCGCCTGGTAGTGAAGTTACATTGACCTGTCTTTGCCTGCGTCTTGTCCTTTGTGTGGTCGTGGGAGAGGCGGAGATATGAGTTCGCGTGCAATAATAAGAAGCGAGGGTGATTGTGGTGATGAGGAGAAGTATACCAATGGAGACACCTACCCCGTAAGCGAAGCCACCGATCCTATCAGTGGCTGGTATATACCGGTCGGAGTCAGGCGTGGTATTCATTGCAGCCATTGGATTTTAATAAATTTTTGTGTGTTTTCTGAATGATGAGAATACGAGAAAATGAGTGAATGTTTTGTTTTTGGTCATCACGTTGATGAAGTTGGAGAGTCAACGTTTAAATGTAAGCTATGTCATATAGGTTTTTCTTGGGTAAAGGGCGGCTTCAAATATGATAATAAATACTAGTGGCGTTTAATAACTTTCACATATATAAAAGTTTTGTTAGACGTTAATCATTTGAAATACATTTGATGCCAGCGTTGCTTAACTGGTGATTTTTTTTGTTTTGTTTACAAATTGGTTTACATAAAGTTTTAAAGATGGTTTGTATATAAGTTACGTGAAGCAAAACCAATATATTAATCAAGTTGGCCTAGATGCAATTTCAAGTCTAAGCAGTCCATAATTTTCTTGTTCTAAATAATATAATCAAATCGTCTTCGTTTTTTTTTTCTTTGTACAACATGTGACTTTGCATGTCTTAGTCATAGCCGTCTCTCATGTTTTCTAACACTTGATTATATATATTGATTGTAATGATTGTAATGATTGAGATTATTTGACTTTTTCTTGTTATCTGGCAAAACCTGTGTGTAGATAATCCCTCGAATCAGCAGAAAGCTGGAGCCTGGAGTCGTGGTCTTAGTACACCATCTCAGTGTACGAATGTACGATGATGGATTCTTACTAAATTTGTCCCACAAGATCCATGTTCAGCCTCTACAATAATTTCATGGGGGCTTCTTGATCAAATATTGAGCCATGTCATGTTGAGTACTCGAATGAGATGACGTATTTGATAGTCTTGTTGGCTGCTTATTCTCATCACTTTTAATGCACAGAGGGTGGCAGAAAACTGGCAATTTTAGTAGTGGTTATAGTTAAAATCCACTAGGTGGTTTCTTGCTCAAGAAAAAATATTTTTTTATAAAATGAAAACTTAGATTTATTAATATTTCAACTTTTGATTTACCGATCATTCAAAAATGAGAAACTTTATTGTATTTAGTTTTTTTTTTGTTATCTTATGATATTTCCTAATAAACCGATTTTAATGTATTGTAAATCGAGTTTAAATTCAAATAAATTTAACAATTTAAAACTTGATAATAAGTTAATAACATATTTATGCTGATTTATGGATTTAAGAATATTTTGAATATAAACTTTCTTTTTAGTTTTGTATTCGTTAGGATACACTTGGATTTAGTTTTGAACTTTACATTTAATTTTGATTAAAATATACATATTCATATGAAACTGGTTAATTTTTATATTAATTTGATGTGGAAATTTTTTATACTTGCAGTTATATTGTTTTAAAATTCAATGTATATAATTTACATAAATAGTATTGGGCCCAAATCATGAACCAGCCAGAAGAATATGACTTCACGATGGTTGTGACGTTTGACTTCAACCTCGACGAAGAAGATGTCGCATAGAGAATCAGAATTGTTTCTGCTATGTTGACACATGACGATGGATATTCCAAGAAGTTGCGATATTCACACAGAAGGAAGTGAAAGAGAATACCGAGATCTTCGTCATCAAATGAGCAAGGGTGAGAAAATACCGACATAAAACGGCATAGACAAGTATAAAAAGTAAAAGAAGACGAGAGAACAAGCACATTCACAGCACTCATATACAACTCGGCCTTGAGTTCTCTCCCTCAAACACATCGACCTTGTTTAGCTAGTTTTAGTCTTGTAATATTTATTGATCTTGCAAACACAGTTATTATCATCATGTTAACTTGAACATGAGTACATCCAAGGACGAACCCAAAAAGGGCATGGGTGTGGCATGTGCCCCACTCTGATTTTTTTTTTCCAGTAATTAACTTAAAATTTATGTAAGTGTCCCTGTTTTAGATATGATTTAAACTGCATGCCCCATACTAAAATAATTGTTGGATCCGCTCATGATTGTATTATTGAGTTCTAAAGATTTTGTGTCCACAAATTTTTTATTTCCTAATTTCCAAATATAAAACAACCAAATTTCCAGTATGAATTTTAGTATCCACATATAGTATATATATCCAGTTGTTATTATCTAATTTTAGGAATCTTACAAAAAAAAATAAAAACCTTAATCATTAAGATTGTACGTGTCGTAATAAAAGAATGTCATACTACATTTTTCACCAAACCATATCATATTTTTTGGAAGAATGAATGTGGTGACTAAACGTAAACAAAATTATTAAAATTACTTTTCAAATAATATCTAGGGATATCAATGAAAATTCTAGACTACTAATGTTTGCTGGCTTTTCAATAGATATTTTATTTAGCATTTTATGTCATACTACTACACGCCTACGTGTAATGAGTGTACTCTTGCCATTGCATATATATATATATAGATATATTTTGGTCAAATATATATATATATATATATATATATTTTGCTATATATATATATATTGCTTTGTTTTATAAAGAAATAAGTAGTATTTATACTAAGATTTGATTCTTTTTGAGAAATAGGTAGTATTATAAGATTTTGTTCCTTTTAAGAATATATTTATAATCTTCAAAAATGTGAAATATCAGATACAATATTATTTTACTTTGTTTTGCTATGTGTTTGAGGTAATTTGGGATTTATACACAGACTTTAGTGTATATATATATATATGTATAAGTTGATATACAAAGGCAAGAAAAACTGGAGTCAATGGCTAAAGAAAAGATGAAGCTTACTCGGATCGAGAATCAAAGGGCAAGAAACACCGCTTTCAAGAGGAGGACGCAAGGGTTGATAAAAAAAGCTAAAGAGCTGACCATCTTGTGTGGTTTAGATGCTTGTTTGACTTTTTTCAACCTTGATGATGCTAAGTTGGTGGCGTGGCCGTCTAAGGAGGTGGCTGAATCTCTCATGGACCGTTTTTACTCGTTGCCAAGCTACGAGAGGAACATGAAGGCAGAGACTCAAGAGTCATTCCTCAAGACCAATATCAAAAAGATTCAGAAGAAACTAGCCGATTGCCGGGTAAGCGTTGCTGAGTTGGAGATGGAACATCTCATGTTCGACCTCGAAAACGGGCGCAGCCTTGATGATTTCTCCCAATCCGAGATTGAGAGTTTGAGATCATATACAAATAAGAAGATTATGGGTTTGAACAAAGATTTAGGTTATCCGGAACATGCTTATACAAGTGTCAACGAGCCATTTCCGGGGGTTGATCAGACCCCGAAGGTTTTGGATGTTGCATTTGAGCGGGAACATTGTTCTAACCTGATGGGAAGTAGGTGTATCTATTTAATGGATAAATGGTTCTTTGATGATCCAAAGGTCCAAGAAGATGGCAACGGGAATCATTTACCCAAACTGGTTCATCGATTCGATCTGAACATGGAACCATCTGATGACGAAGAGGACATGGAGACCTATAAAGGAGAGAGTGGCAAGTCTGGTGGTGCAAGCGATGCCTAGTGAAATAGCCGTCGAAGAAGTAAATTAATGTGTCTTGGAATAAAACTGTTGTTGTGTCTTTATTGTTGTAGTGTCTTTTCTTATCTCATATGATCTATCTAGTTTGTCTTGTTTTGGTCAAATTCGGTCATACATTTCGGGTTGTGTCTTCATTTGTCATGTCACCTTAATAATTAATGGAATAAAGTTTCTTTAATATATTCTTCGTAACTTGAAGAATTCATCTCGTATCCATGACCGGTCCTAAACTTTGGCGATCTTAAACAATTTATTAACAAATTAAATAAAAAAAATTAAATAATTTGGAGATCTATGTTTATAACTCAATTTCTTTTAGAAGCCGTGGACCAATGTTTCATTTGGTTCAGTTACAAAAAAAAATGTTTCATTTGGTTACACCATGATTTAAGGCTGGGCAACGGGAGATCAATCGAGTTTCGGTTCAGATTCAATCGGATTTCAAAATTTTGGGTTTATAAAATTCAGCCCCATTCGAATATTATAAAAGTTCGATTCGGATTCAGTTTGGGTTTAGTCGGGTTCGCTTCGAGTTTAGTAACATTTCAAAAAACGGTTGAAGCCAATATAATTTCGGACTTCAGATCTTAATTGGATTCTCGGTTTCAAATTATTGTTTTGTATTTAGTTAAACCCGAAGACCAAATAAAAATCCAGTAAAAAATACCAAAAATCAAAATTTTGAAATGATAAATACTCACATCGAACCCGATAAACTCGACTATATAGAAGAAAGAAAAGCACAAAAAACCAAAATATATTAAACTAAATATTTGAGTTAATTATTCATGTAATATATATCTATGAGTATTTTTTTGGAATTTTGATTTTTTTTTTGTTTTATTTGGATATTTATTTGGGTTCGGATTTTGTTCGGATAAAACTCATAATCCGAGATAAAACAAAACCCATTTGGTATTTATGTCATATTCGATTCGGTACGGATTGATTTTTATCAGATCGGTTCGGATTTTTGGACTCGCTTTATTTGCCCACCTCTACCGTGATCTGTTTATATGTTTTCAAATTTATCTAAACAAAGCATCTTATATAGGTGAGAGTATATCATTGACATGCACGCATGCACGTACAGTTATAGGTACGGTTGGATCGAACGTTTCATACGGAGTAGTTTCTTCATCGTTTCTTTTATGACACTTTTGAAAACTTGAAGACATATTATGGAATGTATGAGCTAATGTAGAATGGAAACAAAACTTATGCCTTTTTTTCTTATCATATATTAGTGATTTGTTATATTTCTCTTGCGCAAAAGGGTTATGTTGTAATCTTCATTTGCCTCAGAGAGAGATAAGCAAGGAGGCGATAACCAAAAATCATGACAACGAGTGCAACTACTTCAGTAAGTCCATCGTCAATTTTCGTCCCGTTGATGGATTGAGCAAAGTCTTGATACTGAACTTTAAGAAGAAGCTTGTAGGTGTGGTAATTGAAGGATAGGTAACGTATCCACGAGATGAACACTGGTACTTCCTGCATGACACAAAACAGAAAAAAAAACTCAGAAACATAGCCCAGTCAAGAAACAGAAGAAAAATCAAGAAACAGAGGATTAACCTTAACAAAGAACCCTCCAGCGAGCATAAATGTCATGACAGTTACTGAAGCCAAAGTTGTAGCCTTCTTTAAGTCCATTAAAATTGCACCAATAGCAAGTCCAAGTCCCTAGCAAAGAGAAAACACAATTAGTGTACATTTTCATTACAAATGTTTTTTTTTTGTTTGATCTGAACATACCTGAGCTGCAATGATGCAAAGAAAGACAGTGAGCATGCTCAAGAAGAATGGATATGGACTGAGACGAAGACCTGTCATGAAATAGACGACAAGAAGGAAGAGAGAAGGTAGAATGAAGTCGAGAGGGAGATCACTCGTGGTCCGAGCTAGAAAATATGCACTTAATCTATACATATCCGCGGCTCTCTCCTTATTCAGCATGGCACGTTCTTGCGGAAACGCAAAAATAGCTGTAAAAACAGGGAAAAATCCCCAGAAAACAGCTATGAAGAAGAGCAAACCGGCCTGCAAGAAAGGTAGAGAGGAGTTGACATTAGGACATCAAAACCCACACATACAACAAAGCGTTGGTAACTTAGGACAGTAAGAACCCTATAAATTAATAATATTGAAATTTTAATATTTTATTAATTTATAGAATTATTAATTCACAAAAAAAATATTTATTTAGATTTTTCAATTTTAAGATATATTCTTTTTCTAAAATAAGAAAAAAATATTTGATTTTAGTACATATACATTAATTAACTTTTTGAAATTCGACATTTATATTGGTTAATTATATTATTTGGTGTGTATAAAATATGTTTCATAGACTTTTAATGTGCTTTTAGATATAATTTATTGTGAATATAAAAAACAATATAATAGTTGGTGTGTATTTATACAAAATATATATACTTATAAATTATTAATTATATATTTAATGGGACCATATATTTATATATGATTTTCTAAAAATATATTATTTTGTTATTTTATCGATTTGTGTCATATTATGAATCATGCTAATTTGAGATCAGAAAAATTTATGAATTTATGGTATTTATTAATTTATAGAGTTTTTTCTACAGGAAAAATCTGAATATCGAAAAATTAATTTTGGGCCTTAAGGAAAATTATGGGCCTAAGGCCCGCAACTTATACTGTTAGCAATGTACCTGATCTTGTAGTCCTCTAGGAGTGCGAATATCAGACCGCCACCAGAGAAGACCTAAAATAACAGCTGTGGAAAGAACTTGTGTAACACGCAACCAGCTGAAGTATTCATGCCGCCTCTCTTTAAGCCCCCTAGCGAAGAGTATGCAGTATTGCTCCCACCAGCTCGCTCCCCATTGTCTCTTTAGACGCAAAACTTTAGCCTTAGCTTCTTCTTCTCCAAGTGGTACAGGATCAGTCAGTTTCTTCTTCTCCTGTTCTGTAACCCTAGTCTCATACGCCTCCACCAGATACTGCTTACAGAATGTTCCATATTAAAATTAAATTTAGTTTCAGACAATACTTAAGTTGTTGTTGCTATGATTTATTACCTCATGAACAACAGCAGGAGATGGCTTGCCAGTTCGAGGTTCTCTGTCTGAATTGCCAACTTGAACTCTATCTTCTAACTCAGAAGGTACAGAGATGTCGTTGATGTTACCGTTGGCGAGGTCAAGCAAGAACTCTGCAGGGTTCATGGCGATGAGAGGAGAGCATCCAATGGAAGAAAAGTAATCCAAAGCTTCTGATGATTTTCCAAAGTAGAGAAGGTTTCCTCTTCCTAATAGTATCAGCTTGTCGAATCTATGAAAGAGTCTACTTGATGGCTGATGTATCGTTGTGATCACTGTTTTCCCCGCCTGTTCAAAACACATCAAGATTCAGACATGGCCGGTTCTGAGATTTTGTGAGCTATAAACAATTTAGTAAGATTTTAATTAAAATAATTTTAAAACAAATTTGAAAGCTTATTATATATATATAATTATTTTCTAAAAATTTGGAAGTTAAAGCCAATGTTTCACTAGGCTATGTTCATGACCTGCCTTGGATTCAAACAACCAACAAAGAGTTGAGATACAACAAAGAAAGAGACAAACCTCGGCGATGTCGTGGAGCATCTGGATGATTCTTAGAGCAGTGGTGGAATCTAAACCGGACGTTGGTTCATCAAGAAGTAGTAGAGAGGGATTAATGATGATCTCGTTTCCAATAGAAACTCTTTTCCTCTCTCCACCTGATACACCTCGCACGAATGCTCCACCAATCATAGTGTCTTGGCACCTGAAAAAAAATGATCCAAGTTGTTTAAAGAACGACCAAACATTTCATTTGTAATGTTCTTGAACCTCTAAAAGATGTAACATACCTCTCTAAACCCAACTCTTGGATAACACCAATGGCTCGTTGCTCCTTCTGCTCTCTTGTGAGAGTCTTAGGTAGACGCAAACGTGCAGCGTAGGTTAGCGTTTCTTTCACGGTAAGATGAGGAAACAAAACATCGTCTTGAGTCACAAATCCAATTCTGCCACGAAACCAGACAAACAATTTTTAAGTCTCCATCTATGTATTCTTACAAGAGAGTTTGGTGGTTTGGGGACATAAAGACTTACTTGCTTTTCAAGTACTTAGAGTAAGGCTTGTCGTTGTAAGTAATAGAGCCTCCAATGGCAGATTGAGAGATTCGACCACCGAGTAAGCTAAGAAGAGTTGTTTTGCCACTCCCTGAAGGACCCATGAGTGCAAGAACTTCACCAGGGCTCACACTCCCATTGATCCCACTCAGTATCTCTTTCTCTGCAGATGATGTCAGTTTCTTTATCACCACTTTGTATGTAACTTCCTTGAACTGCATGTATTAAAAACACAAAACCACCAATAATTCTTGATATTAGCTTCATGACCAAACCAACTTACAAAAAATTATAACATACTTTCACTTCTTTTTTTTTTTTTTGTAATCCAGGGTTCCCCGTTTCGCGAGTCAATCCTTGGGTCCGGTCAAGCAGCAGGCCAGCTTCACCCGGGAGGTTTTTCCCTGAGTCCGAAGACCCAGTACCCGCTTTGGTGTCCAGATGAGGCAGAGTAGTTTCCGCATGGGGAGTATCGAACCCGGATGGTAGTTGCCACCACAGGCCCGTCCTTCCACTTGGACTACCTTGTCCGGACTACTTTCACTTCTTTCCCCCTTAATTTGTGTTTTTTTTTCTTGGACTTAAGACTATCTTAAGTCTTGTTCATAAATGTCATGTGAGATGAGATCATGAATAATCACCAACTACTTCAATCCAATTAATTTCTATTTGAAGCTTAACACTAATTAAAGAGAAATAGGTGTTTAAGAAAAAAAAAAAAAGTAAAGAGACATAAATACATAACAACCCCATTGTTTTTTTTTGTCTGGTTTGAAATGATTATTTTTACCTTGAGAAAGATGGGTAATGTTGGTTCTGCTTGAAACTTAGGCTTCTTGTTTTCATTGTCTTCCGCTGAAACAGTTAGTTGATTCATCGTTAAGAACTACACTTAGAGGTAAAGAGGTCAGAGACTCGGTGAATGAGTCAAAGTAGATGAACAGTAACACCTAAGCACAGTGGTTAGTGAGCTTTATAATGTACGATGTGTTTAACTGTTTGTTGGTCAACCTGGGTTACCAACCTTTCTTTCTTTGAGATTTGGACTTTGAGGTACATTTAGTAGTTTATAGTCGTTCAAAGTTTTAAATGGATGGAGCGTAAGCCCTAATTTTCAAACTCTCCCAGGCACCATTACCGAGGAGCCATGATCGAAAAGTTCCCCCGACCGGTGGATATGGCCTTGGCCGCCGCCACGCTTCTACTCTTCTCCCTCTCCAAAGCTTCCTCTTTTTGTTATTTTGTTTTGCTTCTGGTATGCTCTGTTTCGGTGTGACCCCACGGTTCGAGCCTCTTAGCTCATCGCTGGGAACTCATCGAACTGAAACCTTACCGACTCCTGGTTTGTGTTTTGCTCGTTTCCTCTGCCATCATCACGCCCTCACCGTTTTTCTGCTTTTGGCCTCAGATCTACGAGGCTCAACCGACTCCTCCCCTTAGGGTGATTCCCGCTCGAAGGCCCTCTCCCAAAACGCCTCCAACCTCATCACAAGTTCACTTTCCAGCGACTTGCTTCAACGCCATAACCACCGATGCTCGGGACTCCACACATCACTGGTCTATAGATCCGATCCCTTCGACGGGAAACCTGTATCGCCGCCCTCCGACATCTCTACCATCACCGGTCTCACTCGGAACCCGGGATAGCTTTACTTTCGTGAGGTTTCACCCCAATTTACCTGCACCCTTCCATTTTACACTGCCCTCAAGACACCGGAGTTGAGGTCTGAACCTCTCGCCGCACTCATCCGGGCTTTTCCACCATCTGCCGCCGCTGGTTTTCACAGCAGATCCGTTATTGGTGATCGAAGACGCACTCTGATTCTCGAGATGGGCCTCACTTGTTTCATCTTGGGCTTGGCAAACCCATTAAATCCGAAAGGCCCACATCTCGCTCTACATATTTCACAGCCCATTCCAAAGTGGGGCAGTTTAGTCTCTTTGATTAACTCGCTAAAGATTTCTGGTGGATTCACTGGGATTTTTACCAAATGATTTTGTACATATTGCAAGATTTCTCTTGTTCGAAGAGTATATTTGATGCAGGTACCATGGATTCACCGGACCATTTACGAGCATCACCATCATCACTCCTCTTGCCGAGGAGCCAACCAGATCACCATATGGCTCTCTCTTTGAGGAGTGCTTTTCTTCCATCTTTGGGAAGAGTTTGTCCATTTCCATAACCGATTTGCTATCTTGTGGAGCGGTCTGTTTGGGGCCTGAAGATGCGACGGAGTTCGCCTTGACGATATTCGAGGTGCGGATTGGATATTAACGCCACACTTCAAAGTGACTATCTCTCTTTCTGCATTGCCATGAACTTTATTTTGACGATTCGAGATTTACTCAATCGCTGTCTTTCTATCCTAGAGGTCTCTACATCTATCTCTTATGCTTTATGTTCTTTTGTGTTTTGGTTAAACTCTCCACTTATCTGTAGTCCAAATGTTTGAGTATTAATGAAAATTGTGTTACAAAAAAGTCGCCACGAGTCCCAAGACCCAGACCGCTTTGGTGTCCAGATGAGGCAGAGTAGTTTCCGATGGGGAGTATCGAACCCGGATGGTAGTTGCCACCACAGGCCCGTCCTTCCACTTGGACTACCTTGTCCGGACTACTTTCACTTCTTTTTTTTTTGTAATCCAGGGTTCCCGTTCAGCGAAGTCAATCTTGTCCGGTCAAGCAGCAGGCCAGCTTCACCGGGAGGTTTTTCCCTGAGTCCCAAGACCCAGACCGCTTTGGTGTCCAGATGAGGCAGAGTAGTTTCCGATGGGGAGTATCGAACCCGGATGGTAGTTGCCACCACAGGCCCGTCCTTCCACTTGGACTACCTTGTCCGGACTACTTTCACTTCTTTTTTTTTTGTAATCCAGGGTTCCCGTTCAGCGAAGTCAATCTTGTCCGGTCAAGCAGCAGGCCAGCTTCACCGAGGTTTTTCCACGACCAAGACCTACCAGCTTTGGTGTCCAGATGAGGCAGAGTAGTTTCCGCATGGGGAGTATCGAACCCGGATGGTAGTTGCCACCACAGGCCCGTCCTTCCACTTGGACTACCTTGTCCGGACTACTTTCACTTCTTTCCCCCTTAATTTGTGTTTTTTTTTCTTGGACTTAAGACTATCTTAAGTCTTGTTCATAAATGTCATGTGAGATGAGATCATGAATAATCACCAACTACTTCAATCCAATTAATTTCTATTTGAAGCTTAACACTAATTAAAGAGAAATAGGTGTTTAAGAAAAAAAAAAAAAGTAAAGAGACATAAATACATAACAACCCCATTGTTTTTTTTTGTCTGGTTTGAAATGATTATTTTTACCTTGAGAAAGATGGGTAATGTTGGTTCTGCTTGAAACTTAGGCTTCTTGTTTTCATTGTCTTCCGCTGAAACAGTTAGTTGATTCATCGTTAAGAACTACACTTAGAGGTAAAGAGGTCAGAGACTCGGTGAATGAGTCAAAGTAGATGAACAGTAACACCTAAGCACAGTGGTTAGTGAGCTTTATAATGTACGATGTGTTTAACTGTTTGTTGGTCAACCTGGGTTACCAACCTTTCTTTCTTTGAGATTTGGACTTTGAGGTACATTTGGAGCATGATTATCCCGGGAGATTAGTGGTGTTCTTAACAAACTTTATGGTCTGGGTCTCACAAAAACCTTTAAAATCGGTTCCAGAAGTCGTGAAATAAAGATCGACTTGGACATGTTTCTTGCACTGTTTGCGGATTCCATTGATAGTGGCGGCACACGATTGGTGCGTTTTTTAATTTTTTTTAATTCAAACAAAAAAAAAAAAAATTGAGCCTAAAAAACCGTAGTGTACGGTAATAGCGATAATCACGGTCTTAGTAGTTAACCGTTGTTTCAAATGTTCAAACACTAGAACTTTTGACCCACGATCTTGACTAATATACACTGTATTCTCTCTTTTTTTGGGTCAATATACACTGTATTCTCTTACTTATTTTTGTACTTGTCATAAAAAGCTGTTAAGTTTTTAGCAAAAAGTAAAAAAAAAGGCTGTTAAGTGTTTTTTTTGACAACTATAAAAAGCTGTTAAGTTGGAGAATCAATCACTACGTAAGGTTTACGAATCACATATTCGTTTTTATTTTAGAATATACTTTTTTATTTTGCTCAGTTTAAGCTTACTTACTTTAATTTTTTTTTTTAATAATTTTTTAGAAAACACAACTTACTTTCATTCAAAACTCAACTTTTTAAACTAACACATAAATAAAAAAAATTTATAAATCTTACTTAAAAAAATATATAAAAAACAAAAAGAATTAAGTGAAATAACTTTTCATTAAATATAACATGGAACAAAGTTTGAATGTGTCAATATATAATGTATTAAACTATTAAATATACAAAATTATCGGGGGATGAGTGCCCGTAGGGTATGTATTTCTCGAAGCTTTCTCATTATAATCTATAATATTATTTGAAAAGTGAATTTTTTTTACTTGTCAACTTCTCCATAATTTTAGAATCGGTTATTAGTTTAATTAATATTATTATTTAAAAATTATATTAATGTATATATTTACATGATATTTAAAATAATTAATAAACATTAACCTATTCTGTAATATATATACACAATTATTTAAATATATATTTTAATATATATACATATCATGGTATTTAGAACATTTAATTAATAAACAAATATTAACAATAGATATTAATAATATCTACATATTATATCATAATTACGTTTATTTTTTATTTAGTTTATACTTTTAATGACTAATATTATAGCTAATTTCTCAAGTTTTTATTGGAAATATTAATCCAAATACAAATTATAATTTTTTTAAAGTTTAACATTAAATGTAAAGCATCACTGATTATGTTGTAAAATATAAATTATATACTCATGTTAAATATTATGTATATATATATAATACTAAACAATCATATTCCTAATCTAAACTAAATTAATTTGTAATTGTACATGAAGAACATCAAATCACAAATGAATTTATGTTAATAATGAATTTATCCGTAAAATCACAAATGTTAACAAAATAATAAATTTAAAACCAAAATAATAAATATTACATAAAATGCAAAATGAAAAATAACTAAAAATATTAAGAATATATATATATATAGCATGAAAAATTAGGATTAAAAAAATAAATAACATTAAAATTTGAAAAATAATAAACACAATATATATATAATTTAAGAGAATACAAAAATAATGTTTTGTCATTTATTATTTTATGTTTTTTTTGTCTCACTGTTTTTAAAATCTAAATTGTAGATAATATATAATGTTTTTTTGGTTACTATTATTTTGTTGATATTTTATGAGTTGTGATTGCTTATAATCCTTTCAATACCGATAGGTTTATTTTCAGTCCAAAAATACAATAAGTGTTTAATTTCAAATCCAAATTTCTTAATTTGATTATTACTATAGAAAAGATTTTGTTCCAAAATCTACATCATATAAATAAACCTATTAAACAAAAGAGCATATTTTAATACATTGATGACTAATATGAGTATTGAAATTTTATTATTTATAATATTAAATTAAAATTCTATTCAATTTAATATTTATTTTATAAAATAAACATTAGAATAAAATTGTTAGATATATATACATATATATTTTAATATTAATGTCTATTAAATGATGTTTTCTACTCATATGTTATTTTTATCATGTATATCTTTAATAGCAAAACTTTAAATTATTGATATGAAATTTTCATTGTGGGATTAATAATTTTAGTAATTTATAATTTAAAAATTTATCAATGTTAGTTCAAAACTTTTATCAAAAAATTATTCAAAGTAAATTTTGAAACTAAAAATATTTATTTATTCAATATGGTTTATAGTTTAATTTAGAATGATATATATACATATCATGGTATTTAGAACATTTAATTAATAAACAAATATTAACAATAGATATTAATAATATCTACATATTATATCATAATTACGTTTATTTTTATTTAGTTTATACTTTTAATGACTAATATTATAGCTAATTTCTCAAGTTTTATTGGAAATATTAATCCAAATACAAATTATAATTTTTTAAAGTTTAACATTAAATGTAAAGCATCACTGATTATGTTGTAAAATATAAATTATATACTCATGTTAAATATTATGTATATATATATAATACTAAACAATCATATTCCTAATCTAAACTAAATTAATTTGTAATTGTACATGAAGAACATCAAATCACAAATGAATTTATGTTAATAATGAATTTATCCGTAAAATCACAAATGTTAACAAAATAATAAATTTAAAACCAAAATAATAAATATTACATAAAATGCAAAATGAAAAATAACTAAAAATATTAAGAATATATATATATATATATATATATATATAGCATGAAAAATTAGGATTAAAAAATAAATAACATTAAAATTTGAAAAATAATAAACACAATATATATATAATTTAAGAGAATACAAAAATAATGTTTTGTCATTTATTATTTTATGTTTTTTGTCTCACTGTTTTAAAATCTAAATTGTAGATAATATATAATGTTTTTGGTTACTATTATTTTGTTGATATTTTATGAGTTGTGATTGCTTATAATCCTTTCAATACCGATAGGTTTATTTTCAGTCCAAAAATACAATAAGTGTTTAATTTCAAATCCAAATTTCTTAATTTGATTATTACTATAGAAAAGATTTTGTTCCAAAATCTACATCATATAAATAAACCTATTAAACAAAAGAGCATATTTTAATACATTGATGACTAATATGAGTATTGAAATTTTATTATTTATAATATTAAATTAAAATTCTATTCAATTTAATATTTATTTTATAAAATAAACATTAGAATAAAATTGTTAGATATATATATATATATATAGCATGAAAAATTAGGATTAAAAAATAAATAACATTAAAATTTGAAAATAGCATCAAACTCGTGGTAGATTGAACTTTCCTCTTTACAATTCAAAGTATAAACAAAACGTTGTTAGTGTCAATCAAGTAATAGAATTTATTATCGTTCTGTCTTTCCTTTCCTTCCGGGTTGTCCAGAACTGGCTTCAATGTTCGACTAGCATTACCTTTGTTCTGCTTTCCTCTCTTTGAAGTGTACTTTCCGGCCGAGTATTTAAAATTCAGATAGAGATATCAAAACTATATTTCTAATCAGTCTCATTAAAATTGTTTTCAGCTTCCAATAAAAATCTTACAACTATAAAAAACTTACAACAAAAATACTCTTTGGTCTAACCATTAGGCTCTTTGGTCTAATCATTAGGCTAACTATTTTTCATCAGCAAGTGTATTTTTCGCATATTTTCTAATTCAATACCAAGGTGAGTTCATATTCGCAGCGATGAGTATAACTTGACTAGTAATAGCGATGGTTTGCGGACACGGTCGTTTCTAGCCAAGTATGAAGTTTCCTGGCATCAAGACCGTGGTGGGACATACGAATAGTATACTAATATGTACGTGTTTGATCGTATATGAATGTTAAGCTCTTGTAATAATCAACCATCGTTTCAAATCCTCTTTTGGTTCGACATAGATCGTGACGATCGTCCATAATACATGATTAGGAACGCATCAATTAATATGGAATCTTATTTTCAGAATATCTCAAGTTTGTGTGACTTTAGTTATTCAAATATATGGCTAGAATTGCATCAATAACATCTCATTTTCAGATTATTTCATTTTTGGGACATTTATTATTCAAAGCACATAACGTAATTATTCATGGCTAGAAATGCATCAATCAAACATCTCATTTTCAGATTATTTATATTCTGTGACATTAGTTTTTCAAAATACAGTTTTCATACTTTTAAATGTTTATTTTGTGACAACAAAAAGTGTCTAGTTATGCAAGATTATGTTACATTTAACGAGTTGGTGCATGATAGATTTCGTTTTTGATCCAGATAGGATTTTAAAAATGATTAAATCTAATAATTAAACACTAATTATAACAAATTGAGCATGTCTACTTTTCTCGTCACAAATCTCACTAAAAGATGAAAAAAAACAAATTATAACAAACATTCAATGTGATTTATAGCAAAAAAAAAACATTCACTGATAATACATATAGAATACACTATACAAATAAAAGGGATGAATACACCATGCATACAAATGAATGAATGCCTACATAATGTTTTGTAATAAAAAATATTTGTCCGAAAATCTCCGCTTCTTTATGTAATGATATTTCCTAATCTTGTTTCGTGTTTTGTAGTATATGATTATGCCATTCAGTTTCTAATTTATGACTGAGACATGTTCAATTTCTTCTATACAAAATTATTGAATAATCAACCCGTAGAGGTGTCCTGCCAATCCGAAAGTCATGGGACATATATTCTATATATACACGCACAAGTATGCACCCATATAGGATCAGAGGAAAAAAATGAATACAAAAAATTATGCAAATTTAATGTACTTTATTAAAATATGTGAAAAAACTAGAATATAAATCTTCTAGGATCAGACGGATGAGTAATAGTTTTGTTGACATTCCAGAAAATCTAAAAAGGTGTCAATCAATGTGTAATATATGTCTTTTAATTTCCCTCACCACATAACTTTTAGCATTAAATTTCCTTGTAACCTTATTAGCTTACTAGATTAAGATCTGCTTCTTGCGCGAAATAAATATTATATATATAAAAATTATTCTATGTATTTTATATTCTTACATATTATGAAAAAATAAATATATATTGAATAATTAAAAGTCAATAACTATTACATATATAGTTAAATTAGTGCGAACGTATAAATCAATTTTATTAATCCAAACAATTTTTTTAAAAAATTTGATAGGATATGTAATTAAATTTAAATGATATTAACATACATAGTATATTTTTAATATTAATGTCTATTAAATGATGTTTTCTACTCATATGTTATTTTTATCATGTATATCTTTAATAGCAAAAACTTTAAATTATTGATAACGAAATTTTCATTGTGGGATTAATAATTTTAGTAATTTATAATTTAAAAAAATTTATCAATGTTAGTTCAAAACTTTTATCAAAAAAAATTATTCAAAGTAAATTTTGAAACTAAAATATTTATTTATTCAATATGGTTTATAGTTTAATTTAGAATGATATATATACATATATATTTTAAATCTTAATGATTAATTAAATTAGACTTTTACTTATATGATTTTGTAATCATTTGTATTTTGTCATAACAAAAATTTTAAACCATGGATCGTAAAATTTGAATGTGAGACTTTTAACAGTTTTAGTAATTTATAGTCGTTTTTTAAAATTCAAAATATAACATATACAGAAAAATCTAAATTTTATAGGGCTTTTTGCAGAATTGACCTATAACTTAAAGTCAAACACAAAACTAACCTCTTTTTTTTTTTTTGAAAATTGGTTTTGCCCTATTCACCCCACAAGTTCATATAATTTACGAAAATGCCATCAATTTTTTTTTTCTTTTTTTTTTCGAAAATGACATTTTTACTCTCTCACCCTCATCATTTTCAAGTAATTACAAGATTGTCATTGTCATCAATACCACAACCACCATGAACAACCAACTTGAAGCTCTTAATGCTCCCAAAATTGATTTACCCTTCTTCTTTTTCCATTCTTGTGAACTAAACACAACATATCTCTCACTTTCTCTCCACAATGAGCTAAAAACCCCAAGATTTTGATTCTAATTTTTTTATGGTTCATAGAGTCATAGAAGCTAACGATTCTGGGTGGGTTACTTTCGTTTGTGATTCGGTGTGCTTGGAAAAGCCTTAAGTATGCTAAGGAACTTATCTCACCAATTTAAGGTATGACATCGAGTTTTTTTTTCAAATCTGTTCGTCAGACAATTTACTTGGGAAGTCGTCTGGCTGTAGACAACTTACACGGAAGTCGTCGTCAACGCAGGTTATTTTGCAATTGACTTTGAAATCGTAACAGGGCGGCTATGAGTTAAGTCGTCTGTTTTTGTTTGGTTTCAAAAATTTCCAAAGAACTGAGGCGACTTACATTTCAGTCGTCATAGGTTAGTTTTGCATTTGATGGATAATTTCGAAGTTTGACTTACCCGGGCGACTTACATTTCGATCGTCGGCGAAAATTAAAATAATATTATTTTTTTCGACTTAAGAAAAGTCGTTATAGTTGTTTTGTTGAAAAACTTCAAAATTTAATTATACATGCATCTAATTTATAATTCGGGCCATCCACGGCACTTTTATTGTAAGTCGCCCAGATTTTTCCGAGATTCGGTCAACCTCAGAATGGACGACTTATATTTCGATCGTCTCGTGGACGACTGAATTATAAGTCGCTTGTATATAATTAAATCTTGAAGTTTTTTCAATTGCAAAACTAACCTATGACGACTTAACCGTAAGTCGCCTACTTTTAAAAATATATTATTATTTTAATTTTCACTGATGACTGAAATGTCACGTCCGTAAAAGTCAAACTTCAAATAATCCAATAAATGCAAAACTAACCTATGACGATGAAATGTAAGTCGCCTAGCTTTTGGAGTTTTTACAAGAACAATAGTAGACGACTTATTTTTAGTCCGTCGAAATAACAGATTTCAAAGTCAATTGCAAAATAACCTTCAGGCTGACTGACGACGATAGTTTAGTCGTCACGGACAACTTAGATTGAAGTCGTCCGCGTCTTCTCCGCTAGTTTTAAGTTTTCACGTTAGTTTTGAATAACTTGTATTTTTAAGAGTGATAAGTAACTTCAAGATATGTAAAACTCATATTTAAAAATATGTTCTCTCCCTTAGTTTTACTAAATTTGACTAAGTTTTTCAACGTAAACTTATAAGAAAATATGATATGCTTGACTAGTTACTATTGTTTGTTTCCATCTCTTAAGTATTATTGTTATAGACAATAATGATGACTATTGTTATGAGTTGGAAGAAGGGTTAAAATGCTTCTTAAAATGTTGTATCAATATAAAGCTACCAACATTCTTGTTTATTAAGATGAGAAAAGGCCATTGGAGTTTATTATTGCATATGAGAGATCCAAAGATAAGAAAAAGGCTATGAAGTCTATTATTTCATTGAGTTGTAAATGTGTAAACACATTGTTAGCACATTTAATACGTCTTTGAAAACATTATTACCGATTTTACAAAAATTCACAACTAAAAGAGTAGACATGCAATTCACAAACAGACCACAAACAAAACTATTATAGATCATTCCTCTACAAAGACAAGCTTGGATTCCACTTGAGTAGACAAGACCACACGACTTTTAAGAAGTCCGACGACTTCTAAGAAGTCCGACGACTTCCGTGAAGTTCGACGACTTTGTCGAAGACTTTTAGGAAGTTCGACGACTTCCGTGACGACTTTACAGAAGTCCGACGACTTTACAGAAGTCCGACGACTTTACAGAAGTCCGACGACTTTACAGAAGTCCGACGACTTTACAGAAGTCCGACGACTTCGCGACGACTAACGTAAGTCGTCCGAAGTCTTCCAGATCTGAAAAACCCGCATATTAAATCCGGATCCGAAAACCCGCGATATCCAAAAACGCTCAAATGGCTTAAAACAGAAAAAATGAGTGAAAGATTAGATAAATCTACATTTACGAACACACAAAAATACATATCTAAAAATAATAGATCTACCTTTAAATTAGTGGAAGATGAGTACCATCTAATTAAAACCCAAAAAAGATAGATTAGTAAGAAAGACATGAGACAAAACTGAAAAATTCATATAAAGTTTGGTGTTTTCAAGTCAAAGAGATTAGAGTGGGTTTGGAGAGTTTTAGTTTGGGAAAAAGTAAGAACTTTATACAACAAGAAGTTACCAAATAAAGAAAAATCGACATAAGAACTTACCAAACGCCGATCTATTATGAAAGGAGACTTCGTCGAAGACTTCCATGAAGTCCGACGACTTTACAGAAGTCCGACGACTTCTAAGAAGTCCGACGACTTTACAGAAGTCCGACGACTTTGTCGAAGACTTCCAAGAAGTCCAGACGACTTCTGGACGACTTACATGTAAGTCGTCCGAAGTCTTCCAGATCCGAAAACCCGCGATATCAAATCCAGATCTGAAAACCTACATATCCAAAAACGCTCAAATGACTTAAAAATAGAAAATGAGTGGAAGATTAGATAAATCTACATTTATAGAACACACAAAAATACATATCTAAAATTAATAGATTTACCTTTACATTAGTGGAAGATGAGTACCATTTGATTAAAACCCGCAAAAGAGATATATTAAGAAGAAATACATGAGACAAAACTGAAAAATTCATATAAAGTTTGGTGTTTTCAAGTCAAAGAGATTAGAGAGGTTGAAGAGTTTTAGAATGATGAACATTACATTTTGTTGCAGCCATTTGAGAGGAGGAGAGAATGTGTAAATTTTTCTTTATATATGAGACAAAAAATCCAATTAGGTTAAATATTTTTGACTCAGACGACTGGACTAATTTACATTTCAGTGTCACGGTGAAGAATAAATCGCAGCGACTTACATGTAAGTCAGTCCGTAAGAGTTTAATATTTTTAGCGGAAATTAAATATTTTTAGCGGAAAACTAAAATAGAAGACTTTCCGCACTAATTTACAAGTAAGTCGTCGGTTTAAATTATTTAAGCGGAAAATAATTTTTAAAAAAAATTTAAAGGGAATATTTGGACGACTTACATGTAAGTCATCTGTTTTAATTTCTTCACCGCACGATGAAATGTAAGTCGTCCGAGTAAATTATTCAACGACGATGAAATATCGTCGTCCGAGTAAATTATTCAACGACGATGAAATATAAGTCGCCCACACCCTAAACATAACCCCTAAACTTAATTATCTAATTAAAGACTTCATAAAATCAAATCAAACTTGAAAAGTGTTTACTATACACATAAATAAACACATATAGTGAAAACTAATTTTGAAAAAACATTTTAGTTTTCCAAAATCTAACCCTAACAATACATACAATACTACAACATATGTTTGCCAAACTCCTAAATCAAAGTATTTCATGATTCACTACTTCCACTCATCTATCTTCAAAACAAATCAATTTTATCATATCTTAATTTATATCACTTAAAACTGTTTATAATTACTTGATTTTTATTTTTCACGCATCAAAATATTTTTTTACAAGATTTATAAATTATTTTTAAAATAAACCGGTACCAGACGACTTACACTTCAGTCGTCCAGACGACTTCCAACATCTCAGACGACTCAGACGATTTACTAGGGCTATATTCAGTAAAATGGCTTCGCTTTTTGTTTGGTCACAAGGGTGAAATGTAATTTCACTAGGCTTTTAGGTTAGTTTTGCATTTGATTCAAGTTTGGGTATAGGTTTGGAGTTAAAATCAAGTTGTGGGTTAGTTTTGGCAAAAACCCCATTTTTATACTATGGTTATTGCGATTTTTTAAAATTATTTTAATAGTTTAAAATTAAACAAATTTGATAAGATACATTATTGTTTTTATCAGATCTTTATTATTCAAAATCATTAATTGTAATATATACTTTAGCCACATTAGGCAATTCCGTAATCTTTATTTAAGAAAATAATAAATGAAATTAATAATGAATTTATGGTTAGTTTAATAAAAAGCTTATTATATAATTAGATGGATTAACTTATTTCTCTAATAATTCTAAGAATCATCCTAGTGATGACACGTGGCTACAAAAAGAAGTTGTAATGTTTCACAAATAATATACCGGGGAGATAAAATAAAAGAGACAGTTATGTTGTTATATGTTAATTCTGTATTTTTTGAAAATGTACGAAAATATTGTGAGGCTTTAGTTGCATCTTGCTCATGTTACTTACGGGAGAGGGCACTCCCTAGATAGAAAGTTGTTTTTTTTAATGCTTTCTTCTTGCCATTATGCTATGCTTTTGTACCCAAAAGTTTTATTTTGTTTTTCTTTTTAGTTAATTTTGATATTTATTTACGGATTTTGCGTGTACTTATTATCGTCACATCTTTGTAAATGGTTACTTCTATATTAGCTATACTTATATCAGTATATATCGATGAGAATTCACCTACTCTTTATCGATATCTATACATTCATTACATGCATATAAGTTATCTTGATTTTATATGATAATTCACAGTTTTCCCCGCTCCGATCACCTAGATTATATGATATTGTTGCAAGCCCTCATTTTATGTAAAGAGAGACTCGAATAAAATATTTGTAATAATTTGTTTTTAGTCAAATTTTTCTAAAGCAATTAGTTTTAAGTGGTGTATATTGGTTTCTAAACCTATGGATGGTTCAAAATCCATAGTTCTTTTTGAAGAGGCATTTTCTTTAAAATGGACTTTCAATTGACTTACGGCTACCAAACGGTACAATGATAAATTAAATAAATACATGTGAGGTCAAGAAGATAATTGAATGTAAATTTTGTACGTTATGTGTAAGTGTGTTGTACTGTGTCAATCAATGTGTAGTGGTGCTAGAAAGTTACGGACAGGTTGTGATTTTGTCAAGAATCAATGTCTTTAAATCGCAAAGTTAATAAATGAAGCAGGCCCAAGGTTTTGTTTTCTTCTTCATCCTGAAGAGATAAACGTCTTCTACTGATACCTACGTTTTGTTCATTTCTGTCATTGGACACTGTATGGCTCACAAGTTTCGATTTTTTTCTTTGCGTTTGATTTCGCATTTACATGCTATAGTAGAGTCTTGTTAAGTTTCCAAAAACGTGGATATTAAATAAAACAATATACATACGCAGAAAATAATAGCTAGATGTTGATCATGATACATATCTATGTAGGGACGAACAGCCACAAGAGATGAACGAAGATGCATACATGTGGCAAGACAAATGCGAAGATGAGTCAAGAAAGACTCAAAGAGAGCCCTACCCTCCTTCCTTACCCCACACTGTCTGGTCGGTAACTGAAACATGTTAGATTCGGATTTATGGTGGATTTCCAACTTAAAACCAATTGGTAATTAGTGGATTGACCCTAACCCTTTATATATTACTTAATATCCCATTGATTGTCCAATGTGTGATACATATCCTTTAATAAAACATTCGTCGTCGACTTGGCGCGCCAGCTTCTATTTTTTTTAATCGCTTATAGTACTAATTAATTAACAATGCACATCACATACAACTTTTGTTATTTTATAATCCATAGTTTTATTTATGTTTGTGCTTCTCCGTGGATAAGTTTACTAAAAAATTTAACTGGTTGTTTCAAGAAAATTCTAATTGGTTTTCAAGACATTTGATGAAAGTGTCAGTGAGAGAATATATAGAAATAAACGATTACGGTTTATAAACTTTTCATAAACGGTTTATACACATGGCATAATGATTGGAACTGGTGTGTTTATCTTGACCAAACTGAATTTAGTAACGATTAAACATAGTAGACACAGCAAAATAAACACAATATGTTATAGTCTTATTTGGTTTAAAATGGTACAAAACAACTTTCACATTTGGTGTCAAACGAATCCAACTACAACCATTAACGAACGATGTGGCAATAGACAATTATGAGAAGAATACTAATGAAGCCTTATTTTAACGGTGCGGTGAGAATCGTTAAAAATCATGGCCAACGTACGAAGATCAGAATGTAAAATTTCAACCAGCTGGTGATGGGACCAACAGAGAAGAGCCTCTTTGTCACGTGGCTTCTTCTCCTCGAGGACGGCACCGTCCCTCTTCTCGTTTTTATATGGAGTACCCTAATAGCTAAACCTTTTATCCCTATATTAATTACATTAAAATATACTATAACCAAACATTTTCTCCTATATACGAGTATGACATTTATAGATTATAACATTCACATGACTAAAAGCTAGATTATACAT
>CM028697.1:1688467-1763335 GCA_016771965.1 Brassica carinata | reverse complement strand
TGGTTTCACCAAGAGGCGTGCTAACCAGGTCAAGCGTACTTGTTATGCTCAATCCAGCCAAATCCGCCAGGTAACGTTAACGTTCATCAAAACATATATATGCATAAGATGGCTCTGATGATGTTGACATATGCTTTTGTTGGGATTGTTTTAGATTCGCAGGAAGATGAGTGAAATCATGGTGAAGGAGGCTTCGTCTTGTGACCTTAAGGAGCTTGTGGCCAAGTTCATCCCTGAGGCCATTGGGAGAGATATTGAGAAGGCCGTTCAAAGCATCTACCCGTTGCAGAACGTTTTCATCCGTAAAGTTAAGATCTTAAAGGCTCCCAAGTTTGACCTTGGAAAGCTCATGGAGGTGAGTATTGATATCACACATTAATGTCTTGTTCTTGACTATGAAGAGAGTTGAATCTTACTTTTGATTTGTTCTGTTTCTTGTTAGGTGCATGGAGACTACACAGCAGAGGATGTTGGTGTGAAGGTAGACAGGCCAGCTGATGAGGCAACGGCTGAAGAGCCAACTGAAATCATCGGAGCTTAGAGGATTATAGATTTGTTTCTTTTTCGTTGGAAAAAAAAAACTAATGTTTATGTCGCCATTGTTGTGGAGTTCTTTTTTGTTTAGAGAAGAACTCTACTTCAGTGGTGACTGGTTTTGAACTCGTTTTTTGTATGGATGCTTTATTTTTTACTTTTCTTAACATGTTTCATTCCATAGTTTCTTAAATTCTATTTAAAGAATAAATGACAACTCCAATTCATGGAAGTATATATTTAGATCTAAAACACTACTTACAGTGACGATAGAGACTTGATACTTTGAACACAAACTATGTTTTTGGGCACAAATTACTCAGTAACTAAAATTTCATGAGCTCTTTTTTATTTGGCATGTGTTCCTATTTTTGCAAGTCTGGATTTAACATTAATGTCCAAGTCATTGAGTTCACCCACTAGTCCCACACTTTAAGTGTAATGATAAAAGAAACCCAAGGGGGAGAGAGTACATATTTAGTAGAAATACATCCCAATTCCAATAGCATTCATCTCAATGTCATGCCATATATATACATATACTTGATGCAATACCTCTATAAGGACCACTCTTCTTTGATTTCTTCTTTAAAGTACAAAATTTTGAAGTGTTTAGAAAATGGGCTTTGGTATTAGACTGATAAAGAATCTGGATTAACATTTGAAGCCTATGGATTGCTAGAGAGAAAGAAATAACTTCACTCTGCACACACACACACACCAACACCAAAGTTCTCAACTACCTCATATAATGTTAACTTTGAGGAAAAAAGAACAAATTCTCTCCTGCCCAAATATATTGAAATCTGTTAGGTAAAAAGGCCGAGCCAGCAAGCAAAACACTCAATAAAATGAGACATGTAGCTGATCAAATAGCAATGAAATCCATATGGAAAATTCATTTTAATAAGACTGGCCCAGATAATAACTTACAATGCATGCGCCATCTTCTGTCTTAATGAATATCTAGTAAGACCAATATCTCCCAGTGCATCATATTAGTTGGCACTTAATTCTAGCCATCCATATCTCAAACCTAAATTGATAGCTAACTCCAAGACTCATCAAGCATATTTTCGCATAAGTTTTTAATAGGAAGAAAATGAATCATATGCTAGGGTAAGAAAAAATGTAAATTAAACTATATTTCATGGTACATGGACATCGTTTTAATTTTTTGTCAATTGATTTAGTAAAACTTCATAATATTTCAAAAATTGGTGGACATACCACTATAAAATCACTATTTTCTAGAGAAACAAAAACAACAAAAGTGTCAAACCTCTTTAACCTTCATCATATGTTAGTGAAAGATGCAACTATGCATTAAAACAATATTTTTATATTTTTGATTTTTTCTCAAAATCTATGTGTTAACACCTCCTACGAAAATATTGAATTTTTCGGTAAATGCTCTATATACTGAAACCTATGATATTTAGTGTTGTTCTAAAAATTCTAAACACATTCTACAATTTCATTAATGTAAATTAAACTCTCTTTCATGGTACATGAGCATCGTTTTAATTTTTTGTCAATTAATTTAGTAAAACTTCATAATACTCCCTAAATTGGTGGACTAACCACTATAAAAGCGCTATTTTCTAGAGAAACGGATACAACAAAAGTTCCAAACCTATTTGAACTTCATCATATGTTAGTGAAGGATGAAACTATGCAATAAGACAGTATTTTCATATTTTTGAATTTTTCTCAAAAGCTATGTGTTAACCCCTACTGAAAATATTGAATTTTTAAATACTCTACATACTGAAACCTATGATCTTTATTGTTGTTTTAAAATTTCTAAATACATTCTACATTTGTATTAATATATATTAAACTCTCTTTAATGTTACATGGGCATCGTTTTAATTTTTGTCCATTAATTAAGTAAAACTTCATAATACTTCATAAATTGGTAGACTAACCACTATAAAATTGTTATTTTCTAGAGAAACGAAGATAGCAAAAGTTCTAAACCTATTTGACCTTCGTCATATGTTAGTGAATGATGCAACTATGCATTGAAACAATATTTTTATATTTTTGAATTTTTCCAAATCTATGTGTTAACCCTACGAAAATATTGTTTTTTTTGGTAAATGCTCTATATACTGAAGCCTATGCTCTTTAGTGTTGTTTGAAAATTTCTAAACACATTCTACATTTTGTATTAATATATATTAAACTCTCTTTCATGGTACATGGGCATCGTTTTAATTTTGTTTTCAATTAATTTAGTATAACTTCATAATACTCTCTAAATTGGTGGACTAACCACTATAAAATCGTTATTTTCTAGAGAAACGAACACAACAAAAGTTCCAAACCTCTTTGACCTTCATCATATGTTAGTGAAGGATGCAACTATGCATTAAAACAGTAATTTCATATTTTTATTTTTCTCAAAATCTATGTGTTAACCCTACTGAAAATATTGAATTTTCGATAAATGCTCTATATATTGAAGCCTATGATCTTTAATGTTGTTTTAAAATTTCTAAACACATTCTACATTTTGTATTAACGTATATTAAACTCTCTTTAATGGTACATGGGCATCGTTTTAATTTTTGTCAATTGATTTAGTAAAACTTCATAATACTTCTAAAATTGGTGGACTTACCTCTATAAAATCACTATTTTCTAGAGAAACATAAACAACAAAAGTGTCAAACCTCTTTGACCTTCATCATATATTAGTGAAAGATGCAACTATGCATTAAAACAATATTTTTATATTTTTTATTTTTCTCAAAATCTATGTGTTAACCCTACGAAAATATTGAATTTTTCGTAAATGCTCTATATACTGAAGCCTATGATATTTAGTGTTGTTCTAAAATTTCTAAACACATTTTACAATTTTATTAATGTAAATTAAACTCTCTTTCATGGTACATGTGCATCATTTTAATTTTTGTCAATTAATTTAGTAAAACTTCATAATACTCCCTAAATTGGTGGACTAACCACTATAAAATCGCTATTTTCTAGAGAAACGGATACAACAAAAGTTCCAAACCTATTTGAACTTCATTATATGTTAGTGAATGATGAAACTATGAAATAAGACAGTATTTTCATATTTTGAAATTTTCTCAAAATCTATGTGTTAACCCTACGAAAATATTGAATTTTTCGTAAATACGAACATACTTGAAGCCTATGATCTTTAGTGTTGTTTTAAAATTTTAAACACATTCTACATTTTGTATTAATATATATTAAACTCTCTTTAATGTTACATGGGCATCCATTAATTAAGTAAAACTTCATAATACTTCTAAATTGGTGGACTAACCACTATTAAATTGCTATTTTCTAGAGAAACGAAGATAGCAAAAGTTCTAAACCTATTTGACCTTCGTCATATGTTAGTGAATGATGCAACTATGCATTAAAACAATATTTATGAAGTTTTTGAAATTTTCTCAAAATCTATGTGTACCCTACGAAAATATTGAGTTTTTCGGTAAATGCTCTATATACTGAAGCCTATGATCTTTAGTGTTGTTTGAAAATTTCTAAACACATTCTGCATTTGTATTAATGTATATTAAACTCTATTTCATGGTACATGTGCATCATTTTAATTTTTTGTCAATTAATTTAGTATAACTTCATAATACTCCCTAAATTGGTGGACTAACCACTATAAAATCGTTATTTCTAGAGAAACGAACACAACAAAAGTTCCAAACCTCTTTGACCTTCATCATATGTTAGTGAATGATGCAACTATGCATTAAAATAGTAATTTCATATTTTTTATTTTTTCTCAAAATCTATATGTTAACCCTTAAGGAAATATTGATTTTTTTGGTAAATGCTCTATATATTGAAGCCTACAATCATTAATGTTGTTTTAAAATTTCTAAACACATTCTACATTTGTATTAATGTATATTAAACTCTCTTTAATGGTACATGGGCATCGTTTTAATTTTTGTCAATTGATTTAGTAAAACTTCATAATACTTCTAAAATTGGTGGACTTACCACTATACAATCACTATTTTCAAGAGAAACATAAACAAAAAAAGTGTCAAACCTCTTTGACCTTCATCATATGTTAGTGAAAGATGCAACTATGCATTAAAACAATATTTCTATATTTTTTATTTTTTCTCAAAATCTATGTGTTAACCCTACGAAAATATTGAATTTTTCGGTAAATGCTCTATATACTGAAGCCTATGATATTTAGTTTTGTTCTAAAATTTCTAAACACATTCTACAATTTTATTAATGTAAACTAAACTCTCTTTCATGGTACATGGGCATCGTTTTAATTTTTTGTCAATTAAATTAGTAAAACTTCATAATACTCTCTAAATTGGTGGACTAACCACTATAAAATCGCTATTTTCTAGAGAAACGGATACAACAAAAGTTCCAAATCTATTTGAACTTCATAATATGTTAGTGAAGGATGAAACTATGAAATAAGACAGTATTTTCATATTTTGAATTTTTCTCAAAATCTATATGTTAACCCCTACAAAAATATTGAATTTTTCGGTAAATGCTCTATATATTGAAGCCTATGATCTTTAATGTTGTTTTAAAATTTCTAAACACATTCTACATTTCTATTAACGTATATTAAACTCTTTTTAATTGTACATGGGCATCGTTTTAATTTTTTGTTAATTGATTTAGTAAAACTTCATAATACTCCAAATATTGGTGGACTTACCACTATAAAATCACTATTTTCTAGAGAAACATAAACAACAAAAGTGTCAAACCTCTTTAACTTTCATCATATGTTAGTGAAAGATGCAACTATGCATTAAAACAATATTTTTATATTTTTGATTTTTTCTCAAAATCTATGTGTTAACACCCCTACTGAAAATATTGAATTTTTCGGTAAATGCTCTATATATTGAAGCCTATGATCTTTAATGTTGTTTTAAAATTTCTAAACACATTCTACATTTCTATTAACGTATATTAAACTCTTTTTAATTGTACATGGGCATCGTTTTAATTTTTTGTTAATTGATTTAGTAAAACTTCATAATACTCCAAATATTGGTGGACTTACCACTATAAAATCACTATTTTCTAGAGAAACATAAACAACAAAAGTGTCAAACCTCTTTGACCTTCATCATATGTTAGTGAAAGATGCAACTATGCATTAAAACAGTAATTTCATATTTTTATTTTTCTCAAAATCTATGTGTTAACCCTACGAAAATATTGAATTTTTCGGTAAATGCTCTATATACTGAAGCCTATGATATTTAGTTTTGTTCTAAAATTTCTAAACACATTCTACAATTTTATTAATGTAAATTAAACTCTCTTTCATGGTACATGGGCATCGTTTTAATTTTTGTCAATTAAATTAGTAAAACTTCATAATACTCCCTAAATAGTGGACTAACCACTATAAAAGCTTATTTTCTAGAGAAACGGATACAACAAAAGTTCCAAACCTATTTGAACTTCATCATATGTTAGTGAAGGATGAAACTATGAAATAAGACAGTATTTTCATATTTTTGAATTTTTCTCAAAATCTATATGTTAACCCTACGAAAATATTGAATTTTTCGTAAATGCTCTATATATTGAAGCCTATGATCTTTAATGTTGTTTTAAAATTTCTAAACACATTCTACATTTCTATTAACGTATATTAAACTCTTTTTAATTGTACATGGGCATCGTTTTAATTTTTTGTTAATTGATTTAGTAAAACTTCATAATACTCCAAATATTGGTGGACTTACCACTATAAAATCACTATTTTCTAGAGAAACATAAACAACAAAAGTGTCAAACCTCTTTAACTTTCATCATATGTTAGTGAAAGATGCAACTATGCATTAAAACAATATTTTTATATTTTTGATTTTTCTCAAAATCTATGTGTTAACCCCTACTGAAAATATTGAATTTTTCGTAAATGCTCTATATACTGAAACCTATGATATTTAGTGTTGTTCTAAAAATTCTAAACACATTCTACAATTTCATTAATGTAAATTAAACTCTCTTTCATGGTACATGAGCATCGTTTTAATTTTTTGTCAATTAATTTAGTAAAACTTCATAATACTCCCTAAATTGGTGGACTAACCACTATAAAAGCGCTATTTTCTAGAGAAACGGATACAACAAAAGTTCCAAACCTATTTGAACTTCATCATATGTTAGTGAAGGATGAAACTATGCAATAAGACAGTATTTTCATATTTTTGAATTTTTCTCAAAAGCTATGTGTTAACCCCTACGAAAATATTGAATTTTTCGGTAAATACTCTACATACTGAAACCTATGATCTTTATTGTTGTTTTAAAATTTCTAAATACATTCTACATTTGTATTAATATATATTAAACTCTCTTTAATGTTACATGGGCATGGTTTTAATTTTTTGTCCATTAATTAAGTAAAACTTCATAATACTTCATAAATTAGTAGACTAACCACTATAAAATTGTTATTTTCTAGAGAAACGAAGATAGCAAAAGTTCTAAACCTATTTGACCTTCGTCATATGTTAGTGAATGATGCAACTATGCATTGAAACAATATTTTTATATTTTTGAAATTTTTTCCAAATCTATGTGTTCACCCCTACGAAAATATTGTTTTTTTTCGGTAAATACTCTATATACTGAAGCCTATGCTCTTTAGTGTTGTTTGAAAATTTCTAAACACATTCTACATTTGTATTAATATATATTAAACTCTCTTTCATGGTACATGAGCATCGTTTTAATTTTGTTTTCAATTAATTTAGTATAACTTCATAATACTCCCTAAATAGGTGGACTAACCACTATAAAATCGTTATTTTCTAGAGAAACGAACACAACAAAAGTTCCAAACCTCTTTGACCTTCATCATATGTTAGTGAAGGATGCAACTATGCATTAAAACAGTAATTTCATATTTTCTATTTTTTCTCAAAATCTATGTGTTAACCCCCCTATGGAAATATTGAATTTTCGATAAATGCTCTATATATTGAAGCCTATGATCTTTAATGTTGTTTTAAAATTTCTAAACACATTCTACATTTGTATTAACGTATATTAAACTCTCTTTAATGGTACATGGGCATCGTTTTAATTTTTTGTCAATTGATTTAGTAAAACTTCATAATACTTCTAAAATTGGTGGACTTACCTCTATAAAATCACTATTTTCTAGAGAAACATAAACAACAAAAGTGTCAAACCTCTTTGACCTTCATCATATATTAGTGAAAGATGCAACTATGCATTAAAACAATATTTTTATATTTTTAATTTTTTCTCAAAATCTATGTGTTAACCCCCTACGAAAGTATTGAATATTTCGGTAAATGCTCTATATACTGAAGCCTATGATATTTAGTGTTGTTCTAAAATTTCTAAACACATTTTAAAATTTTATTAATGTAAATTAAACTCTCTTTCATGGTACATGGGCATCATTTTAATTTTTTGTCAATTAATTTAGTAAGACTTCATAATACTCCCTAAATTGGTGGACTAACCACTATAAAATCGCTATTTTCTAGAGAAACGAATACAACAAAAGTTCCAAACCTATTTGAACTTCATTATATGTTAGTGAATGATGAAACTATGAAATAAGACAGTATTTTCATATTTTGAAAATTTTCTCAAAATCTATATGTTAACCTCTACGAAAATATTGAATTTTTCGGTAAATACTGAACATACTGAAGCCTATGATCTTTAGTGTTGTTTTAAAATTTTTAAACACATTCTACATTTGTATTAATATATATTAAACTCTCTTTAATGTTACATGGGCATCCATTAATTAAGTAAAACTTCATAATACTTCATAAATTGGTAGACTAACCACTATTAAATTGCTATTTTCTAGAGAAACGAAGATAGCAAAAGTTCTAAACCTATTTGACCTTCGTCATATGTTAGTGAATGATGCAACTATGCATTAAAACAATATTTATGAAGTTTTTGAAATTTTCTCAAAATCTATATGTTAACCCTTAAGGAAATATTGATTTTTTGGTAAATGCTCTATATACTGAAGCCTATGATCTTTAGTGTTGTTTGAAAATTTCTAAACACATTCTGCATTTGTATTAATGTATATTAAACTCTATTTCATGGTACATGTGCATCATTTTAATTTTTTGTCAATTAATTTAGTATAACTTCATAATACTCCCTAAATTGGTGGACTAACCACTATAAAATCGTTATTTTCTAGAGAAACGAACACAACAAAAGTTCCAAACCTCTTTGACCTTCATCATATGTTAGTGAATGATGCAACTATGCATTAAAATAGTAATTTCATATTTTTTATTTTTTCTCAAAATCTATATGTTAACCCTTAAGGAAATATTGATTTTTTTGGTAAATGCTCTATATATTGAAGCCTACAATCATTAATGTTGTTTTAAAATTTCTAAACACATTCTACATTTGTATTAATGTATATTAAACTCTCTTTAATGGTACATGGGCATCGTTTTAATTTTTTGTCAATTGATTTAGTAAAACTTCATAATACTTCTAAAATTGGTGGACTTACCTCTATAAAATCACTATTTTCTAGAGAAACATAAACAACAAAAGTGTCAAACCTCTTTGACCTTCATCATATATCAGTGAAAGATGCAACTATGCATTAAAACAATATTTTTATATTTTTGATTTTTTCTCAAAATCTATGTGTTAACCCCCTACGAAAATATTGAATATTTCGGTAAATGCTCTATATACTGAAGCCTATGATATTTAGTGTTGTTCTAAAATTTCTAAACACATTTTACAATTTTATTAATGTAAACTAAACTCTTTTTCATGGTACATGGGCAACGTTTTAATTTTTTGTCAATTAAATTAGTAAAACTTCATAATACTCTCTAAATTGGTGGACTAACCACTATAAAATCGCTATTTTCTAGAGAAATGGATACAACAAAAGTTCCAAACCTATTTGAACTTCATAATATGTTAGTGAAGGATGAAACTATGAAATAAGACAGTATTTTCATATTTTTGAATTTTTCTCAAAATCTATATGTTAACCCCTACAAAAATATTGAATTTTTCGGTAAATGCTCTATATATTGAAGCCTATGATCTTTAATGTTGTTTTAAAATTTCTAAACACATTCTACATTTGTATTAATATATATTAAACTCTTTTAATTGTACATGGGCATCGTTTTAATTTTTTGTTAATTGATTTAGTAAAACTTCATAATACTCCAAATATTGGTGGACTTACCACTATAAAATCACTATTTTCTAGAGAAACATAAACAACATAAGTGTCAAACCTCTTTGACCTTCATCATATGTTAGTGAAAGATGCAACTATGCATTAAAACAATATTTTTATATTTTTTATTTTTTCTCAAAATCTATGTGTTAACCCTACGAAAATATTGAATTTTTCGGTAAATGCTCTATATACTGAAGCCTATGATATTTAGTTTTGTTCTAAAATTTCTAAACACATTCTACAATTTTATTAATGTAAATTAAACTCTCTTTCATGGTACATGGGCATCGTTTTAATTTTTTGTCAATTAAATTAGTAAAACTTCATAATACTCTCTAAATTGGTGGACTAACCACTATAAAATCGCTATTTTCTAGAGAAACGGATACAACAAAAGTTCCAAATCTATTTGAACTTCATAATATGTTAGTGAAGGATGAAACTATGAAATAAGACAGTATTTTCATATTTTTGAATTTTTCTCAAAATCTATATGTTAACCCCTACAAAAATATTGAATTTTTCGGTAAATGCTCTATATATTGAAGCCTATGATCTTTAATGTTGTTTTAAAATTTCTAAACACATTCTACATTTCTATTAACGTATATTAAACTCTTTTAATTGTACATGGGCATCGTTTTAATTTTTGTTAATTGATTTAGTAAAACTTCATAATACTCCAAATATTGGTGGACTTACCACTATAAAATCACTATTTTCTAGAGAAACATAAACAACAAAAGTGTCAAACCTCTTTAACTTTCATCATATGTTAGTGAAAGATGCAACTATGCATTAAAACAATATTTTTATATTTTTGATTTTTTCTCAAAATCTATGTGTTAACACCCCCTACGAAAATATTGAATTTTTCGGTAAATGCTCTATATACTGAAACCTATGATATTTAGTGTTGTTCTAAAAATTCTAAACACATTCTACAATTTCATTAATGTAAATTAAACTCTCTTTCATGGTACATGAGCATCGTTTTAATTTTTTGTCAATTAATTTAGTAAAACTTCATAATACTCCCTAAATTGGTGGACTAACCACTATAAAAGCGCTATTTTCTAGAGAAACGGATACAACAAAAGTTCCAAACCTATTTGAACTTCATCATATGTTAGTGAAGGATGAAACTATGCAATAAGACAGTATTTTCATATTTTTGAATTTTTCTCAAAAGCTATGTGTTAACCCCTACGAAAATATTGAATTTTTCGGTAAATACTCTACATACTGAAACCTATGATCTTTATTGTTGTTTTAAAATTTCTAAATACATTCTACATTTGTATTAATATATATTAAACTCTCTTTAATGTTACATGGGCATGGTTTTAATTTTTTGTCCATTAATTAAGTAAAACTTCATAATACTTCATAAATTAGTAGACTAACCACTATAAAATTGTTATTTTCTAGAGAAACGAAGATAGCAAAAGTTCTAAACCTATTTGACCTTCGTCATATGTTAGTGAATGATGCAACTATGCATTGAAACAATATTTTTATATTTTTGAAATTTTCTCCAAATCTATGTGTTCACCCCTACGAAAATATTGTTTTTTTCGGTAAATACTCTATATACTGAAGCCTATGCTCTTTAGTGTTGTTTGAAAATTTCTAAACACATTCTACATTTGTATTAATGTATATTAAACTCTCTTTCATGGTACATGAGCATCGTTTTAATTTTGTTTTCAATTAATTTAGTATAACTTCATAATACTCCCTAAATAGGTGGACTAACCACTATAAAATCGTTATTTTCTAGAGAAACGAACACAACAAAAGTTCCAAACCTCTTTGACCTTCATCATATGTTAGTGAAGGATGCAACTATGCATTAAAACAGTAATTTCATATTTTTTATTTTTTCTCAAAATCTATGTGTTAACCCCCCTATGGAAATATTGAATTTTCGATAAATGCTCTATATATTGAAGCCTATGATCTTTAATGTTGTTTTAAAATTTCTAAACACATTCTACATTTGTATTAACGTATATTAAACTCTCTTTAATGGTACATGGGCATCGTTTTAATTTTTTGTCAATTGATTTAGTAAAACTTCATAATACTTCTAAAATTGGTGGACTTACCTCTATAAAATCACTATTTTCTAGAGAAACATAAACAACAAAAGTGTCAAACCTCTTTGACCTTCATCATATATTAGTGAAAGATACAACTATGCATTAAAACAATATTTTTATATTTTTGATTTTTTCTCAAAATCTATGAAAATGCTCTATATACTGAAGCCTATGATATTTAGTGTTGTTCTAAAATTTCTAAACACATTTTACAATTTTATTAATGTAAATTAAACTCTCTTTCATGGTACATGGGCATCGTTTTAATTTTTTGTCAATTAATTTAGTAAAACTTCATAATACTCCCTAAATTGGTGGACTAACCACTATAAAATCGCTATTTTCTAGAGAAACGAATACAACAAAAGTTCCAAACCTATTTGAACTTCATTATATGTTAGTGAAGGATGAAACTATGAAATAAGACAGTATTTTCATATTTTGAAAATTTTCTCAAAATCTATATGTTAACCCCCTACGAAAATATTGAATTTTTCGGTAAATACTGAACATACTGAAGCCTATGATCTTTAGTGTTGTTTTAAAATTTTTAAACACATTCTACATTTGTATTAATATATATTAAACTCTCTTTAATGTTACATGGGCATCGTTTTAATTTTTTGTCCATTAATTAATAAAACTTCATAATACTTCATAAATTGGTAGACTAACCACTATTAAATTGCTATTTTCTAGAGAAACGAAGATAGCAAAAGTTCTAAACCTATTTGACCTTCGTCATATGTTAGTGAATGATGCAACTATGCATTAAAACAATATTTATGAAGTTTTTGAAATTTTCTCAAAATCTATGTGTACCCCTACGAAAATATTGAGTTTTTCGGTAAATGCTCTATATACTGAAGCCTATGATCTTTAGTGTTGTTTGAAAATTTCTAAACACATTCTGCATTTGTATTAATGTATATTAAACTCTATTTCATGGTACATGTGCATCATTTTAATTTTTTGTCAATTAATTTAGTATAACTTCATAATACTCCCTAAATTGGTGGACTAACCACTATAAAATCGTTATTTCTAGAGAAACGAACACAACAAAAGTTCCAAACCTCTTTGACCTTCATCATATGTTAGTGAATGATGCAACTATGCATTAAAATAGTAATTTCATATTTTTTATTTTTTCTCAAAATCTATATGTTAACCCTTAAGGAAATATTGATTTTTTTGGTAAATGCTCTATATATTGAAGCCTACAATCATTAATGTTGTTTTAAAATTTCTAAACACATTCTACATTTGTATTAACGTATATTAAACTCTCTTTAATGGTACATGGGCATCGTTTTAATTTTTTGTCAATTGATTTAGTAAAACTTCATAATACTCCAAAAATTGGTGGACTTACCACTATACAATCACTATTTTCAAGAGAAACATAAACAAAAAAAGTGTCAAACCTCTTTGACCTTCATCATATGTTAGTGAAAGATGCAACTATGCATTAAAACAATATTTCTATATTTTTTATTTTTTCTCAAAATCTATGTGTTAACCCTACGAAAATATTGAATTTTTCGGTAAATGCTCTATATACTGAAGCCTATGATATTTAGTTTTGTTCTAAAATTTCTAAACACATTCTACAATTTTATTAATGTAAACTAAACTCTCTTTCATGGTACATGGGCATCGTTTTAATTTTTTGTCAATTAAATTAGTAAAACTTCATAATACTCTCTAAATTGGTGGACTAACCACTATAAAATCGCTATTTTCTAGAGAAACGGATACAACAAAAGTTTCAAACCTATTTGAACTTCATCATATGTTAGTGAATGATGAAACTATGAAATAAGACAGTATTTTCATATTTTTGAATTTTTCTCAAAATCTATATGTTAACCCCTACAAAAATATTGAATTTTTCGGTAAATGCTCTATATATTGAAGCCTATGATCTTTAATGTTGTTTTAAAATTTCTAAACACATTCTACATTTGTATTAATGTATATTAAACTCTTTTAATTGTACATGGGCATCGTTTTAATTTTTGTTAATTGATTTAGTAAAACTTCATAATACTCCAAATATTGGTGGACTTACCACTATAAAATCACTATTTTCTAGAGAAACATAAACAACAAAAGTGTCAAACCTCTTTAACTTTCATCATATGTTAGTGAAAGATGCAACTATGCATTAAAACAATATTTTTATATTTTTGATTTTTTCTCAAAATCTATGTGTTAACACCCCCTACGAAAATATTGAATTTTTCGGTAAATGCTCTATATACTGAAACCTATGATATTTAGTGTTGTTCTAAAAATTCTAAACACATTCTACAATTTCATTAATGTAAATTAAACTCTCTTTCATGGTACATGAGCATCGTTTTAATTTTTTGTCAATTAATTTAGTAAAACTTCATAATACTCCCTAAATTGGTGGACTAACCACTATAAAAGCGCTATTTTCTAGAGAAACGGATACAACAAAAGTTCCAAACCTATTTGAACTTCATCATATGTTAGGGAAGGATGAAACTATGCAATAAGACAGTATTTTCATATTTTTGAATTTTTCTCAAAAGCTATGTGTTAACCCCTACGAAAATATTGAATTTTTCGGTAAATACTCTACATACTGAAACCTATGATCTTTATTGTTGTTTTAAAATTTCTAAATACATTCTACATTTGTATTAATATATATTAAACTCTCTTTAATGTTACATGGGCATGGTTTTAATTTTTTGTCCATTAATTAAGTAAAACTTCATAATACTTCATAAATTAGTAGACTAACCACTATAAAATTGTTATTTTCTAGAGAAACGAAGATAGCAAAAGTTCTAAACCTATTTGACCTTCGTCATATGTTAGTGAATGATGCAACTATGCATTGAAACAATATTTTTATATTTTTGAAATTTTCTCCAAATCTATGTGTAAATACTCTATATACTGAAGCCTATGCTCTTTAGTGTTGTTTGAAAATTTCTAAACACATTCTACATTTGTATTAATGTATATTAAACTCTCTTTCATGGTACATTAGCATCGTTTTAATTTTGTTTTCAATTAATTTAGTATAACTTCATAATACTCCCTAAATAGGTGGACTAACCACTATAAAATCGTTATTTTCTAGAGAAACGAACACAACAAAAGTTCCAAACCTCTTTGACTTTCATCATATGTTAGTGAAGGATGCAACTATGCATTAAAACAGTAATTTCATATTTTTTATTTTTTCTCAAAATCTATGTGTTAACCCCCCTATGGAAATATTGAATTTTCGATAAATGCTCTATATATTGAAGCCTATGATCTTTAATGTTGTTTTAAAATTTCTAAACACATTCTACATTTGTATTAACGTATACTAAACTCTCTTTAATGGTACTTGGGCATCGTTTTAATTTTTTGTCAATTGATTTAGTAAAACTTCATAATACTTCTAAAATTGGTGGACTTACCTCTATAAAATCACTATTTTCTAGAGAAACATAAACAACAAAAGTGTCAAACCTCTTTGACCTTCATCATATATTAGTGAAAGATGCAACTATGCATTAAAACAATATTTTTATATTTTTGATTTTTTCTCAAAATCTATGTGTTAACCCCCTACGAAAATATTGAATATTTCGGTAAATGCTCTATATACTGAAGCCTATGATATTTAGTGTTGTTCTAAAATTTCTAAACACATTTTACAATTTTATTAATGTAAATTAAACTCTCTTTCATGGTACATGGGCATCGTTTTAATTTTTTGTCAATTAATTTAGTAAAACTTCATAATACTCCCTAAATTGGTGGACTAACCACTATAAAAGCGCTATTTTCTAGAGAAACGGATACAACAAAAGTTCCAAACCTATTTGAACTTCATCATATGTTAGTGAAGGATGAAACTATGCAATAAGACAGTATTTTCATATTTTTGAATTTTTCTCAAAATCTATGTGTTAACCCCTACTTAAAAATATTGAATTTTTCGTAAATACTCTATATACTGAAGCCTATGATCTTTATTGTTGTTTTAAAATTTCTAAACACATTCTACATTTGTATTAATATATATTAAACTCTCTTTAATGTTACATGGGCATGGTTTTAATTTTTGTCCATTATTTAAGTAAAACTTCATAATACTTCATAAATTAGTAGACTAACCACTATAAAATTGTTATTTTCTAGAGAAGCGAAGATAGCAAAAGTTCTAAACCTATTTGACCTTCATCATATGTTAGTGAATGATGCAACTATGCATTGAAACAATATTTTTATATTTTTGAAATTTTCTCCAAATCTATGTGTTCACCCTACTGAAAATATTGAATTTTTAGGTAAATACTCTATATACTGAAGCCTATGCTCTTTAGTGTTGTTTGAAAATTTCTAAACACATTCTACATTTGTATTAATGTATATTAAACTCTCTTTCATGGTACATGAGCATCGTTTTAATTTTGTTTTCAATTAATTTAGTATAACTTCATAATACTCCCTAAATAGGTGGACTAACCACTATAAAATCGTTATTTTCTAGAGAAACGAACACAACAAAAGTTCCAAACCTCTTTGACCTTCATCATATGTTAGTGAAGGATGCAACTATGCATTAAAACAGTAATTTCATATTTTTATTTTTCTCAAAATCTATGTGTTAACCCCCCTATGGAAATATTGAATTTTCGATAAATGCTCTATATATTGAAGCCTATGATCTTTAATGTTGTTTTAAAATTTCTAAACACATTCTACATTTGTATTAACGTATATTAAACTCTCTTTAATGGTACATGGGCATCGTTTTAATTTTTTGTCAATTGATTTAGTAAAACTTCATAATACTTCTAAAATTGGTGGACTTACCTCTATAAAATCACTATTTTCTAGAGAAACATAAACAACAAAAGTGTCAAACCTCTTTGACCTTCATCATATATTAGTGAAAGATGCAACTATGCATTAAAACAATATTTTTATATTTTTTATTTTTTCTCAAAATCTATGTGTTAACCCCCTACGAAAATATTGAATATTTCGGTAAATGCTCTATATACTGAAGCCTATGATATTTAGTGTTGTTCTAAAATTTCTAAACACATTTTACAATTTTATTAATGTAAATTAAACTCTCTTTCATGGTACATGGGCATCGTTTTAATTTTTTGTCAATTAATTTAGTAAAACTTCATAATACTCCCTAAATTGGTGGACTAACCACTATAAAATCGCTATTTTCTAGAGAAACGAATACAACAAAAGTTCCAAACCTATTTGAACTTCATTATATGTTAGTGAATGATGAAACTATGAAATAAGACAGTATTTTCATATTTTGAAAATTTTCTCAAAATCTATATGTTAACCCCTACGAAAATATTGAATTTTTGGTAAATGCTCTATATACTGAAGCCTATGATCTTTAGTGTTGTTTTAAAATTTTTAAACACATTCTACATTTGTATTAATATATATTAAACTCTCTTTAATGTTACATGGGCATCGTTTTAATTTTTTGTCCATTAATTAATTAAAACTTCATAATACTTCATAAATTGGTAGACTAACCACTATTAAATTGCTATTTTCTAGAGAAACGAATATAGCAAAAGTTCTAAACCTATTTGACCTTCGTCATATGTTAGTGAATGATGCAAATATGCATTAAAACAATATTTATGAAGTTTTTGAAATTTTCTCAAAATCTATGTGTACCCCTACGAAAATATTGAGTTTTTCGGTAAATGCTCTATATACTGAAGCCTATGATCTTTAGTGTTGTTTGAAAATTTCTAAACACATTCTGCATTTGTATTAATGTATATTAAACTCTATTTCATGGTACATGTGCATCATTTTAATTTTTTGTCAATTAATTTAGTATAACTTCATAATACTCCCTAAATTGGTGGACTAACCACTATAAAATCGTTATTTCTAGAGAAACGAACACAACAAAAGTTCCAAACCTCTTTGACCTTCATCATATGTTAGTGAATGATGCAACTATGCATTAAAATAGTAATTTCATATTTTTTATTTTTTCTCAAAATCTATATGTTAACCCTTAAGGAAATATTGATTTTTTTGGTAAATGCTCTATATATTGAAGCCTACAATCATTAATGTTGTTTTAAAATTTCTAAACACATTCTACATTTGTATTAACGTATATTAAACTCTCTTTAATGGTACATGGGCATCGTTTTAATTTTTGTCAATTGATTTAGTAAAACTTCATAATACTTCTAAAATTGGTGGACTTACCACTATAAAATCACTATTTTCAAGAGAAACATAAACAAAAAAAGTGTCAAACCTCTTTGACCTTCATCATATGTTAGTGAAAGATGCAACTATGCATTAAAACAATATTTTTATATTTTTTATTTTTTCTCAAAATCTATGTGTTAACCCTACGAAAATATTGAATTTTTCGGTAAATGCTCTATATACTGAAGCCTATGATATTTAGTTTTGTTCTAAAATTTCTAAACACATTCTACAATTTTATTAATGTAAATTAAACTCTCTTTCATGGTACTTGGGCATCGTTTTAATTTTTTGTCAATTAAATTAGTAAAACTTCATAATACTCTCTAAATTGGTGGACTAACCACTATAAAATCGCTATTTTCTAGAGAAACGGATAAAACAAAAGTTCCAAACCTATTTGAACTTCATCATATATTAGTGAAGGATGAAACTATGAAATAAGACAGTATTTTCATATTTTTGAATTTTTCTCAAAATCTATATGTTAACCCCTACAAAAATATTGAATTTTTCGGTAAATGCTCTATATATTGAAGCCTATGATCTTTAATGTTGTTTTAAAATTTCTAAACACATTCTACATTTCTATTAACGTATATTAAACTCTTTTTAATTGTACATGGGCATCGTTTTAATTTTTTGTTAATTGATTTAGTAAAACTTCATAATACTCCAAATATTGGTGGACTTACCACTATAAAATCACTATTTTCTAGAGAAACATAAACAACAAAAGTGTCAAACCTCTTTAACTTTCATCATATGTTAGTGAAAGATGCAACTATGCATTAAAACAATATTTTTATATTTTTGATTTTTTCTCAAAATCTATGTGTTAACACCCCCTACGAAAATATTGAATTTTTCGGTAAATGCTCTATATACTGAAACCTATGATATTTAGTGTTGTTCTAAAAATTCTAAACACATTCTACAATTTCATTAATGTAAATTAAACTCTCTTTCATGGTACATGAGCATCGTTTTAATTTTTTGTCAATTAATTTAGTAAAACTTCATAATACTCCCTAAATTGGTGGACTAACCACTATAAAAGCGCTATTTTCTAGAGAAACGGATACAACAAAAGTTCCAAACCTATTTGAACTTCATCATATTTTAGTGAAGGATGAAACTAAGTAATAAGACAGTATTTTCATATTTTTAAATTTTTCTCAAAATCTATGTGTTAACCCCCTACGAAAATATTGAATTTTTCGGTAAATGCTCTATATATTGAAGCCTATGATCTTTAATGTTGTTTTAAAATTTCTAAACACATTCTACATTTGTATTAACGTATATTAAACTCTCTTTAATGGTACATGAGCATTGTTTTAATTTTTTGTCAATTGATTTAGTAAAACTTCATAATACTCCAAAAATTGATGGACTTACCACTATAAAATCAATATTTTCTAGAGAAACATAAACAAAAAAAGTGTCAAACCTCTTTCACCTTCATCATATGTTAGTGAAAGATGCAACTATGCATTAAAATAATATTTTTGTATTTTTGATTTTTTCTCAAAATCTATGTGTTAACCCTTACGTAAATATTGAATTTTTCGGTAAATAATCCATATACTGAAGGCTATGATATTTATTGTTGTTCTAAAATTTCTAAACACATTCTACAATTTTATTAATATGAATTAAACTCTCTTTATGGTACATGGACATCGTTTTAATTTTTTGTCAATTAATTTAGTAAAACTTCATAATAATCCCTAAATTGGTGGACTAACCACTATAAAATCGCTATTTTCTAGAGAAACGGATACAACAAAAGTTCCAAACCTATTTGAAATTCATCATATGTTAGTGAAGGATGAAACTATGAAATAAGATAGTATTTTCATATTTTGAAATTTTTCTCAAAATCTATGTGTTAACCCCTACGAAAATATTGAATTTTTCGGTAAATACTCAACATACTGAAGCCTATGATCTTTAGTGTTGTTTTAAAATTTCTAAACACATTATACATTTGTATTAATATATATTAAACTCTCTTTAATGTTACATGGGCATCGTTTTATTTTTTTGTCCATTAATTAAGTAAAACTTCATTATACTTCATAAATTGGTAGACTAACCACTATAAAATTGATATTTTCTAGAGAAACGAAGATAGCAAAAGTTCTAAACCTATTTGACCTTCGTCATATGTTAGTGAATGATGAAACTATGCATTAAAACAATATTTTTCAAATTTTTGAAATTTTCTCAAAATCTATGTGTACCCCTACGAAAATATTGAGTTTTTCGGTAAATGTTTTATATACTGAAGCCTATGATCTTTAGTGTTGTTTGAAAATTTATAAACACATTCTACATTTTTATTAATGTATATTAAACTCTCTTTCATGGTACATGAGCATCGTTTTAATTTTTGTCAATTTATTTAGTATAACTTCATAATACTCCTAAATTGGTGGACTAACCACTATAAAATCGTTATTTTCTAGAGAAACGAACACAACAAAAGTTCCAAACCTCTTTGACCTTCATCATATGTTAGTGAATGATTCAACTATGCATTAAAACAGTAATTTCATATTTTTTATTTTTTCTCAAAATCTATGTGTTAACCCCTATGAAAATATTGAATTTTTCGGTAAATACTCTATATACTGAAGCCTATGATCTTTAGTGTTGTTTTAAAATTTCTAAACACATTATACATTTGTATTAATATATATTAAACTCTCTTTAATGTTACATGGGCATCGTTTTATTTTTTTGTCCATTAATTAAGTAAAACTTCATTATACTTCATAAATTGGTAGACTAACCACTATAAAATTGATATTTTCTAGAGAAACGGATACAACAAAAGTTCCAAACCTATTTGAAATTCATCATATGTTAGTGAATGATGAAACTATGCATTAAAACAATATTTTTCAAATTTTGAAATTTTCTCAAAATCTATGTGTACCCCTACGAAAATATTGAGTTTTTCGGTAAATGTTTTATATACTGAAGCCTATGATCTTTAGTGTTGTTTGAAAATTTATAAACACATTCTACATTTTTATTAATGTATATTAAACTCTCTTTCATAGTACATGAGCATCTTTTTAATTTTTTTGTCAATTTATTTAGTATAACTTCATAATACTTCCTAAATTGGTGGACTAACCACTATAAAATCGTTATTTTCTAGAGAAACGAACACAACAAAAGTTCCAAACCTCTTTGACCTTCATCATATGTTAGTGAATGATTCAACTATGCATTAAAACAGTAATTTCATATTTTTTATTTTTTCTCAAAATCTATGTGTTAACCCCTATGAAAATATTGAATTTTTCGGTAAATGCTCTATATATTGAAGCCTATGATCTTTAATGTTGTTTTAAAATTTCTAAATACATTCTAAATTTGTATTAACGTATATTAAACTCTCTTTAATGGTACATGAGCATCATTTTAATTTTTTGTCCATTAATTAAGTAAAACTTCATAATACTCCCTAAATTGGTGGACTAACCATTATAAAATCGTTATTTTCTAGAGAAACGGAGACAACAAAAGTTCCAAACTTCTTTGACCTTTATCATATGTTAGTGAAGGATGAAACTATGCATTAAAACATTATTTTTATATTTTTGAAATTTTCTCAAAATCTATGTGTTGACCCCTACGAAAATATTGTTTTTTCCGGTAAATGCTCTATATACTGAATCCTATGATCTTTAGTGTTGTTTTAAAATTTCTAAACACATTGTACATTTTTATTAATGTAAATTAAACTTTTTTCATGGTACATGGGCATCGCTTTTAATTTTTGTCAATTAATTTAGTAAAACTTCATAATACTCCTAAATTGGTGGACTAACCATTATAAAATCGCTATTTTCTAGAGAAACGAATACAACAAAAGTTCCAAACTTCTTTGACCTTTATCATATGTTAGTGAAGGATGAAACTATGCATTAAAACATTATTTTTATATTTTTGAATTTTTCTCAAAATCTATGTGTTAACCCCTACGAAAATATTGATTTTTTCGGTAAATGCTCTATATACTGAATCCTATGATCTTTAGTGTTGTTTTAAAATTTCTAAACACATTCTACATTTTTATTAATGTAAATTAAACTTTTTTCATGGTACATGGGCATCGTTTTAATTTTTTGTCAATTAATTTAGTAAAACTTCATAATACTCCCTAAATTGGTGGACTAACCATTATAAAATCGCTATTTTCTAGAGAAACGGAGACAACAAAAGTTCCAAACTAATTTGACCTTCATCAGATGTTAGTGAATGATGCAACTATGCATTAAAACAGTATTTTCATATTTTTTGAATTTTTCTCAAAATCTATGTGTAACCCCTATGAAAATATTGAATTTTTCGGTAAATGGTCTATATACTGAAGCCTATGATATTTAGTGTTCTTTTAAAATTTCTAAACACAATATACATTTGTATTAATGTATATTAAACTCTATTTCATGGTGCAGGGCATCATTATATTTTTTGTCAATTAATTTAGTAAAACTTCATAATATTCCCAAAATTGGTGGACTAACCACTATGAAATTCATATTTTCTATTTTCTAGAGAAAAAGAGACAACAAAAGTGTCAAACCTCTTTGACCTTCATCATATGTTAGTGAAAGATTCAACTATGCATTAAAACAATATTTTCATATTTTTGAATTTTTCTCGAAATCTATATGTTAACCCCTACGAAAATATTAAAATTTTCGGTAAATACTCTATATAATGAAGCCTATGATCTTTAGTGTTGTTTTAAAATTTATAAACACATTCTACATTTGTATTAATGTATATTAAACTCTCTTTCATGGTACATGTGCATCGTTTTAATTTTTTTGTCAATTCACATAGTATAACTTCATAATACTCCCTAAATTGGTGGACTAACCACTATAAAATTGTTATTTTCTAGAGAAACGGACATAACAAAAGTTCCAAACTTCTTTGACCATATGTTCCAAACACATAGTGATATTTTTTTCTCAAAATCTATGTGTTAACCCCTATGAAAATATTGATTTTTTTTCAGTAAATGCTCTATATACTGAAGCCTATGATCTTTAGTGTTGTATTAAAATTTCTAAACACAATATACATTTGCATTAATGTATATTAAACTTTATTTCATGGTACATGGGCATCATTTTAATTTTTGTCAATTAATTTAGTAAAACTTCATAATACTTCATAAATTGGTGGACTAACCACTATAAAATCGCTATTTTCTAGAGAAACGAGACAACAAAAGTTCCAAACCTCTTTGAACTTCATCATATGTTAGTGAAAGATGAAACTATGCATTAAGACAATATTTTCATATTTTTGAATTTTTTTTCAAAATCTATGTGTTAACCCCTACGAAAATATTGAATTTTTCGGTAAATGCTCTATATACTGAAGCCTATGATCTTTAGTGTTGTATTAAAATTTCTAAACACAATATACATTTGTATTAATGTATATTAAACTTTATTTCATGGTACATGGGCATCATTTTAATTTTTTGTCAATTAATTTAGTAAAACTTCATAATACTCCATAAATTGATGGACTAACCACTATAAAATCGCTATTTTCTAGAGAAACTGGGACAACAAAAGTTCTAAACCTCTTTGAACTTCATCATATGTTAGTGAAAGATGAAAATATGCATTAAGACAATATTTTCATGTTTTAGAATTTTTTTTCAAAATCTATGTATTAACCCCTACGAAAATATTGAAATTTTCGGTAAATACTCTATATACTGAAGCCTATGATCTTTAGTGTTGTTTTAAAATTTCTAAACACATTCTAAATTTGTATTAATGTGTATTAAACTCTCTTTCATGGTACATGGGCATCGTTTTAATTTTTGTCCATTAATTAAGTAAAACTTCATAAACTTCATAAATTGGTGGACTAACCACTATACAATTGCTATTTTCTAGAGAAACGGAGATAACAAAAGTTCTAAACCTCTTTGATCATCATCATATGTTAGTGAATGATGCAACTATGCATTAAAACAGTATTTTTATATTTTTGATTTTTTCTCAAAATCTATGTGTTAACCCCTACTTAAAATATTGAATTTTTAGGTAAATGCTCTATATACTGAAGCCTATGATCTTTAGTGTTGTTTTAAAATTTTAAACACATTCTACATTTGTATTAATGTATATTAAACTCTTTTTAATTGTACATGGGCATCATTTTAATTTTTGTCAATTAATTTAGTAAAACTTCATAATACTTCATAAATTGGTGGAATAATAACCACTATAAAATCGCTATTTTCTAGAGAAACGGAGACAACAAAAGTTCCAAACCTCTTTGACCTTCATAATATGTTAGTGAATGATGCAACTATGCATTAAAACAGTATTTTTATATTTTTGAATTTTTCTCAAAATCTATGTGTTAACCCCTATGAAAATATTGAATTTTTCGGTAAATGCTCTATATACTGAAGCCTATGATCTTTAGTGTTGTTTTAAAATTTCTAAACACATTCTACATTTGTATTAATGTATATTAAACTCTCTTTCATGGTACATGGGCATCGTTTTAATTTTTGTCAATTAATTTAGTAAAACTTCATAATACTTCATAAATTGGTGGAATAACCACTATAAAATCGCTATTTTCTAGAGAAACGGAGACAACAAAAGTTCCAAACCTCTTTGACTTTCATCATATGTTAGTGAATGATTCAACTATGCATTAAAACAGTATTTTCATATTTTTGAATTTTTCTCAAAATCTATGTGTTAACCCTATGAAAATATTGAATTTTTCGGTAAATACTCTATATACTGAAGCCTATGATCTTTAGTGTTGTTTTAAAATTTCTAAACACATTCTACATTTGTATTAATGTATATTAAACTCTCTTTCATGGTACATGGGCATCATTTTAATTTTTTTCAATTAATTTAGTAAAACTTCATAATACTCCTAAATTGGTGACTAACCACTATTAAATTGCTATTTTCTAGAGAAACGGAGACAACAAAAGTTCCAAACCTCTTTGACCTTCATCATATGTTAGTGAAGGATGCAACTATGCATTAAAACAGTATTTTTATATTTTTGAATTTTTCTCAAAATCTATGTGTTAACCCCTACGAAAATATTGAATTTTTCGGTAAATGCTCTATATATTGAAGCCTATGATCTTTAATGTTGTTTTAAAATTTCTAAACACATTCTACATTTGTATTAATATATATTAAACTCTCTTTAATGGTACATGAGCATCATTTTAATTTTTGTCCATTAATTAAGTAAAACTTCATAATACTTCATAAATTGGTGGACTAACCATTATAAAATCGCTATTTTCTAGAGAAACGGAGACAAAAAGTTCCAAACCTCTTTGACCTTCATCATATGTTAGTGAAAGATGCAACTATGCATTAAAACAATATTTTTATATTTTTGAATTTTTCTCAAAATCTATGTGTTAACCCCTACGAAAATATTGAATTTTTCGGTAAATGCTCTATATACTGAATCCTATGATCTTTAATGTTGTTTTAAAATTTCTAAACACATTCTACATTTGTATTAATGTATATTAAACTCTCTTTAATGGTACATGAGCATCATTTTAATTTTTGTCCATTAATTAAGTAAAACTTCATAATACTTCATAAATTGGTGGACTAACCATTATAAAATCGCTATTTTCTAGAGAAACGGAGACAAAAAGTTCCAAACCTCTTTGACTTTCATCATATGTTAGTGAAGGATGCAACTATGCATTAAAACAATATTTTTATATTTTTGAATTTTTCTCAAAATCTATGTGTTAACCCCCTACGAAAATATTGAATTGTTTCGTAAATGCTCTATATACTGAAGCCTATGATCTTTAGTGTTGTTTTAAAATTTCTAAACACATTCTACATTTTTATTAATGTATATTAAACTCTATTTCATGGTACATGAGCATTGTTTTAATTTTTGTCAATTAATTTAGTAAAACTTCATAATACTCCTAAATTGGTGGACTAACCATTATAAAATCGCTATTTTCTAGAGAAACGGAGACAACAAAAGTTCCAAACTAATTTGACCTTCATCATATGTTAGTGAATGATGCAACTATGCATTAAAACAGTATTTTCATATTTTTGAATTTTTCTCAAAATCTATGTGTTAACCCTATGAAAATATTGAATTTTTAGGTAAATGCTCTATATCTTGAAGCCTATGATATTTAGTGTTGTTTTAAAATTTCTAAACACAATATACATTTGTATTAATGTATATTAAACTCTATTTCATGGTACATGGGCATCATTTTAATTTTTGTCAATTAATTTAGTAAAACTTCATAATATTCCCAAAATTGGTGGACTAACCACTATAAAATCACTATTTTCTAGAGAAACATAAACAACAAAAATGTCAAACCTCTTTGACCTTCATCATATGTTAGTGAATGATTCAACTATGCATTAAAACAATATTTTCATATTTTGAAATTTTCTCAAAATCTATATGTTAACCCCTACGAAAATATTGAATTTTTAGGTAAATGCTCTATATCTGAAGCCTATGATCTTTAGTGTTGTTTTAAAATTTCTAAACACATTCTACATTTGTATTAATGTATATTAAACTCTCTTTCATGGTACATGTGCATCATTTTAATTTTTGTCAATTAATTTAGTAAAACTTCATAATACTCCTAAATTGGTGGACTAACCATTATAAAATCGCTATTTTCTAGAGAAACGAAGATAGCAAAAGTTCTAAACCTCTTTGACCTTCATCATATGTTAGTGAATGATGCAACTATGCATTAAAACAATATTTTCATATTTTTGAATTTTTCTCAAAATCTATGTGTTAACCCCTACTAAAATATTGAATTTTTGGTAAATGCTCTATATACTGAAGCCTATGATCTTTAGTGTTGTTTGAAAATTTCTAAACACATTCTGCATTTGTATTAATGTATATTAAACTCTATTTCATGGTACATGTGCATCATTTTAATTTTTGTCAATTAATTTAGTATAACTTCATAATACTCCTAAATTGGTGGACTAACCACTATAAAATCGTTATTTTCTAGAGAAACGAACACAACAAAAGTTCCAAACCTCTTTGACCTTCATCATATGTTAGTGAATGATGCAACTATGCATTAAAATAGTAATTTCATATTTTTTATTTTTTCTCAAAATCTATATGTTAACCCCTACTAAAATATTGAATTTTTGGTAAATGCTCTATATATTGAAGCCTACAATCATTAATGTTGTTTTAAAATTTCTAAACACATTCTACATTTGTATTAATGTATATTAAACTCTCTTTAATGGTACATGGGCATCATTTTAATTTTTGTCAATTGATTTAGTAAAACTTCATAATACTTCTAAAATTGGTGGACTTACCACTATAAAATCACTATTTTCTAGAGAAACATAAACAACAAAAGTGTCAAACCTCTTTGACCTTCATCATATGTTAGTGAAAGATGCAACTATGCATTAAAACAATATTTCTATATTTTTTATTTTTTCTCAAAATCTATGTGTTAACCCCTACTAAAATATTGAATTTTTCGTAAATGCTCTATATCTGAAGCCTATGATCTTTAGTGTTGTTTTAAAATTTATAAACACAATATACATTTGTATTAATGTATATTAAACTATATTTCATGGTACATGGGCATCATTTTAATTTTTTGTCAATTAATTTAGTAAAACTTCATAATACTCCCTAAATTGGTGGACTAACCACTATAAAATCGCTATTTTCTAGAGAAACGGAGACAACAAAAGTTCCAAACTTCTTTGACCTTCATCATATGTTAGTGAATGATGCAACTATGCATTAAAACAGTATTTTCATATTTTTTATTTTTCTCAAAATCTATGTGTTAACCCTACTTAAAATATTGAATTTTTCGTAAATGCTCTATATACTGAAGCCTATGATCTTTAGTGTTGTTTTAAAATTTATAAACACAATATACATTTGTATTAATGTATATTAAACTATATTTCATGGTACATGGGCATCTTTTTAATTTTTGTCAATTAATTTAGTAAAACTTCATAATACTCTCTAAATTGGTGGACTAACCACTATAAAATCGTTTTTTTCTAGAGAAACGGAGACAACAAAAGTTCCAAACCTCTTTGAACTTCATCATATGTTAGTAAAAGATGCAACTATGCATTAAAACAATATTTTTATATTTTTGAATTTTTCAAAATCTATGTTAACCCTACTTAAAATATTGAATTTTCGATAAATGCTCTATATACTGAAGCCTATGATCTTTAGTGTTGTTTTAAAATTTATAAACACAATATACATTTGTATTAATGTATATTAAACTTTATTTCATGGTACATGGGCATCATTTTAATTTTTGTCAATTAATTTAGTAAAACTTCATAATACTTCTAAAATTGGTGGACTAACCACTATAAAATCGTTATTTTCTAGAGAAACGGAGACAACAAAAGTTCCAAACCTCTTTGAACTTCATCATATGTTAGTGAAAGATGAAACTATGCATTAAAACAATATTTTCATATTTTTGAATTTTTTCAAAATCTATGTTAACCCTACTAAAAATATTGAATTTTTAGGTAAATACTCTATATACTGAAGCCTATGATCTTTAGTGTTGTTTTAAAATTTCTAAACACATTTTACAATTTTATTAATGTATATTAAACTCTTTCATGGTACATGGGCATCGTTTTAATTTTTGTCCATTAATTAAGTAAAACTTCATAATACTCCATAAATTGGTGGACTAACCACTATAAAATTGCTATTTTCTAGAGAAACGGAGATAGCAAAGTTCTAAACCTCTTTGACCTTCATCATATGTTAGTGAATGATGAAACTATGAAATAAGACAGTATTTTCATATTTTTGAATTTTTCTCAAAATCTATATGTTAACCCCTACAAAATATTGAATTTTTCGTAAATGCTCTATATATTGAAGCCTATGATCTTTAATGTTGTTTTAAAATTTCTAAACACATTCTACATTTCTATTAATGTATATTAAACTCTTTTAATTGTACATGGGCATCGCTTTTAATTTTTGTTAATTGATTTAGTAAAACTTCATAATACTCCAAATATTGGTGGACTTACCACTATAAAATCACTATTTTCTAGAGAAACATAAACAACAAAAGTGTCAAACCTCTTTAACTTTCATCATATGTTAGTGAAAGATGCAACTATGCATTAAAACAATATTTTTATATTTTTGATTTTTCTCAAAATCTATGTGTTAACACCCCTACTAAAAATATTGAATTTTTCTAAATGCTCTATATACTGAAACCTATGATATTTAGTGTTGTTCTAAAAATTCTAAACACATTCTACAATTTCATTAATGTAAATTAAACTCTCTTCATGGTACATGAGCATCGCTTTTAATTTTTTGTCAATTAATTTAGTAAAACTTCATAATACTCCCTAAATTGGTGGACTAACCACTATAAAATCGCTATTTTCTAGAGAAACGGATACAACAAAAGTTCCAAACCTATTTGAACTTCATCATATGTTAGTGAAGGATGAAACTATGCAATAAGACAGTATTTTCATATTTTTGAATTTTTCTCAAAATCTATGTGTTAACCCTACTAAAAATATTGAATTTTTCGTAAATGCTCTATATACTGAAGCCTATGATCTTTATTGTTGTTTTAAAATTTCTAAACACATTCTAAATTTGTATTAATGTATATTAAACTCTCTTTAATGGTACATGGGCATCGTTTTAATTTTTGTCAATTAAATTAGTAAAACTTCATAAACTTCATAAATTGGTGGACTTACCACTATAAAATTGCTATTTTCTAGAGAAACGGAGATAACAAAAGTTCCAAACCTCTTTGACCTTCATCGTATGTTAGTGAATGATGCAACTATACATTAAAATAATATTTTTATATTTTTGTTTTTTTTCAAAATCTATGTGTTAACCCCTACGAAAATATTGAATTTTTCGGTAAATGCTCTATATACTGAAGCCTATGATCTTTAGTGTTGTTTTAAAATTTTTAAACACATTCTACATTTGTATTAATGTATATTAAACTCTCTTTCATGGTACATGGGCATCATTTTAATTTTTGTCAATTAATTTAGTAAAACTTCATAATACTTCATAAATTGGTGGAATAATAACCACTATAAAATCGCTATTTTCTAGAGAAACGGAGACAACAAAAGTTCCAAACCTCTTTGACCTTCATCATATGTTAGTGAAGGATGCAACTATGCATTAAAACAATATTTTTATATTTTGAATTTTTCAAAATCTATGTGTTAACCCCTACTTAAAATATTGAATTTTTCGGTAAATGCTCTATATATTGAAGCCTATGATCTTTAATGTTGTTTTAAAATTTCTAAACACATTCTACATTTGTATTAATGTATATTAAACTCTTTAATGGTACATGAGCATCATTTTAATTTTTGTCCATTAATTTAGTAAAACTTCATAATACTCCCTAAATTGGTGGACTAACCACTATAAAATCGCTATTTTCTAAAGAAACGGAGACAACAAAAGTTCCAAACTTCTTTGACCTTCATAATATGTTAGTGGAATATGCAACTATGCATTAAAACAATATTTTCATATTTTTGAATTTTTCTCAAAATCTATGTGTTAACCCCTACGAAAATATTGAATTTTTCGGTAAATGCTCTATATATTGAAGCCTATGATATTTAGTGTTGTTTTAAAATTTCTAAACACATTCTACATTTTTATTAATGTATATTAAACTTTATTTCATGGTACATGGGCATCGTTTTAATTTTGTTGTCAATTAATTTAGTAAAACTTCATAATACTCCTAAATTGGTGGACTAACCATTATAAAATCGCTATTTTCTAGAGAAACGAACACAACAAAAGTTCCAAACCTATTTGACCTTCATCAGATGTTAGTGAATGATGCAACTATGCATTAAAACAGTATTTTCATATTTTTGAATTTTTCTCAAAATCTATGTGTTAACCCCTATGAAAATATTGATTTTTCGGTAAATGGTCTATATACTGAAGCCTATGATAGTTAGTGTTCTTTTAAAATTTCTAAACACAATATACATTGGTATTAATGTATATTGAACTCTATTCATGGTGCAGGGCATCATTATAGTTTTTTTGTCAATTAATTTAGAAAAACTTCATAATATTCCCAAAATTGGTGGACTAACCACTATAAAATTCATATTTTCTATTTTCTAAAGAAACAGAGACAACAAAAATGTCAAACCTCTTTGACTTTCATCATATGTTAGTGAAAGATTCCACTATGCATTAAAACAATATTTTCATATTTTGAATTTTTCTCAAAATCTATATGTTAACCCCTACGAAAATATTGAATTTTTCGGTAAATACTCTATATACTGAAGCCTATGATCTTTAGTGTTGTTTTAAAATTTCTAAACACATTCTACATTTGTATTAATGTATATTAAACTCTTTAATGGTACATGAGCATCATTTTAATTTTTGTCCATTAATTAAGTAAAACTTCATAATACTCCTAAATTGGTGGACTAACCATTATAAAATCGTATTTTCTAGAGAAACGGAGACAACAAAAGTTCCAACCATCTTTGACCTTTATCATATGTTAGTGAATGATCCAACTATGCATTAAAACAATATTTTCATATTTTTGAATTTTTCTCAAAATCTATATGTTAACCCCTACGAAAATATTGAATTTTTCGGTAAATACTCTATATACTGAAGCCTATGATCTTTAGTGTTGTTTTAAAATTTCTAAACACATTCTACATTTGTATTAATGTGTATTAAACTCTCTTTAATGGTACATGAGCATCATTTTAATTTTTTGTCCATTAATTAAGTAAAACTTCATAATACTCCCTAAATTGGTGGACTAACCATTATAAAATCGTTATTTTCTAGAGAAACGGAGACAACAAAAGTTCCAAACTTCTTTGACCTTTATCATATGTTAGTGAATGATGCAACTATGCATTAAACCATTATTTTTATATTTTGAATTTTTCTCAAAATCTATGTGTTAACCCCTACGAAAATATTGATTTTCTCGGTAAATGCTCTATATACTGAATCCTATGATCTTTATTGTTGTTTTAAAATTTCTAAACATATTCTACATTTATATTAACGTATATTAAACTCTCTTTAATGGTACATGAGCATCATTTTAATTTTTTGTCCATTAATTAAGTAAAACTTCATAATACTCCCTAAATTGGTGGACTAACCATTATAAAATCGTTATTTTCTAGAGAAACGGAGACAAAAAAAGTTCCAAACTTCTTTGACCTTTATCATATGTTAGTGAAGGATGCAACTATGCATTAAAACATTATTTTTATATTTTTGAATTTTTCTCAAAATCTATGTGTTAACCCCTACGAAAATATTGATTTTTTTGGTAAATGCTCTATATACTGAATCCTATGATCTTTAGTGTTGTTTTAAAATTCGTAAACACATTCTACAATTTTATTAATGTATATTAAACTCTTTTTCATGGTACATGAGCATTGTTTTAATTTTTTGTCAATTAATTTAGTAAAACTTCATAATACTCCCTAAATTGGTGGACTAACCATTATAAAATCGCTATTTTCTAGAGAAACGGAGACAACAAAAGTTCCAAACTTATTTGACCTTCATCAGATGTTAGTGAATGATGCAACTATGCATTAAAACAGTATTTTCATATTTTTGAATTTTTCTCAAAATCTATGTGTAACCCCTATGAAAATATTGAATTTTTCGTAAATGCTCTATATACTGAAGCCTATGATATTTAGTGTTGTTTTAAAATTTCTAAACACATTCTACATTTGTATTAATGTATATTAAACTCTATTTCATGGTACATGGGCATCATTTTAATTTTTTGTCAATTAATTTAGTAAAACTTCATAATACTCCCTAAATTGGTGGACTAACCACTATAAAATTGCTATTTTCTAGAGAAACGGAGACAACAAAAGTGTCAAACCTCTTTGACTTTCATCATATGTTAGTGAATGATTCAACTATGCATTAAAACAATATTTTCATATTTTGAATTTTTCTCAAAATCTATATGTTAACCCCTACGTAAAATATTGAATTTTTCGGTAAATACTCTATATACTGAAGCCTATGATCTTTAGTGTTGTTTTAAAATTTCTAAACACATTCTACATTTGTATTAATGTGTATTAAACTCTCTTTAATGGTACATGAGCATCATTTTAATTTTTTGTCCATTAATTAAGTAAAACTTCATAATACTCCCTAAATTGGTGGACTAACCATTATAAAATCGCTATTTTCTAGAGAAACGGAGACAACAAAAGTTCCAAACCTCTTTGACCTTCATCATATGTTAGTGAATGATGCAACTATGCATTAAAACAGTATTTTTATATTTTTGAATTTTTCTCAAAATCTATGTTAACCCCTACTAAAATATTGAATTTTTCGTAAATGCTCTATATACTGAAGCCTATGATCTTTATTGTTGTTTTAAAATTTCTAAACACATTCTACATTTTATTAATGTATATTAAACTCTCTTTAATGGTACATGAGCATCATTTTAATTTTTGTCCATTAATTAAGTAAAACTTCATAATACTCCCTAAATTGGTGGACTAACCATTATAAAATCGCTATTTTCTAGAGAAACGGAGACAACAAAAGTTCCAAACTTCTTTGACCTTTATCATATGTTAGTGAAGGATGCAACTATGCATTAAAACAGTATTTTTATATTTTTGAATTTTTCTCAAAATCTATGTGTTAACCCCTACTTAAAATATTGATTTTTTGGTAAATGCTCTATATACTGAAGCCTATGATCTTTAGTGTTGTTTTAAAATTCTAAACACATTCTACATTTTATTAATGTATATTAAACTCTCTTTAATGGTACATGAGCATCATTTTAATTTTTGTCCATTAATTAAGTAAAACTTCATAATACTCCCTAAATTGGTGGACTAACCATTATAAAATCGTTATTTTCTAGAGAAACGGAGACAACAAAAGTTCCAAACTTCTTTGACCTTTATCATATGTTAGTGAAGGATGCAACTATGCATTAAAACAGTATTTTTATATTTTTGAATTTTTCTCAAAATCTATGTGTTAACCCCTACGAAAATATTGATTTTTTGGTAAATGCTCTATATCTGAAGCCTATGATCTTTAGTGTTGTTTTAAAATTCTAAACACATTCTACATTTTATTAATGTAAATTAAACTCTTTCATGGTACATGAGCATTGTTTTAATTTTTTGTCAATTGATTTAGTAAAACTTCATAATACTCCAAAATTGATGGACTTACCACTATAAAATCAATATTTTCTAGAGAAACATAAACAAAAAGTGTCAAACCTCTTTGACCTTCATCATATGTTAGTGAAAGATGCAACTATGCATTAAAATAATATTTTTATATTTTGATTTTTCTCAAAATCTATGTGTTAACCCCTACGAAAATATTGAATTTTTCGTAAATACTCTATATACTGAAGCCTATGATATTTAGTGTTGTTCTAAAATTTCTAAACACATTCTACAATTTTATTAATATGAATTAAACTCTCTTTATGGTACATGGACATCGTTTTAATTTTTTGTCAATTAATTTAGTAAAACTTCATAATACTCCCTAAATTGGTGGACTAACCATTATAAAATCGCTATTTTCTAGAGAAACGGAGACAACAAAAGTTCCAAACTTCTTTGACCTTTATCATATGTTAGTGAATGATGCAACTATGCATTAAAACATTATTTTATATTTTGAATTTTTCTCAAAATCTATATGTTAACCCCTACTAAAATATTGATTTTTTCGGTAAATGCTCTATATACTGAAACCTATGATCTTTAGTGTTGTTTTAAAATTTCTAAACACATTCTACATTTTTATTAATGTAAATTAAACTATTTTTCATGGTACATGAGCATTGTTTTAATTTTTTGTCAATTAATTTAGTAAAACTTCATAATACTCCCTAAATTGGTGGACTAACCATTATAAAATCGCTATTTTCTAGAGAAACGGAGACAACAAAAGTTCCAAACTAATTTGACCTTCATCAGATGTTAGTGAATGATGCAACTATGCATTAAAACAGTATTTTCATATTTTTTGAATTTTTCTCAAAATCTATGTGTTAACCCCTATGAAAATATTGAATTTTTCGGTAAATGGTCTATATACTGAAGCCTATGATATTTAGTGTTGTTTTAAAATTTCTAAATACATTCTACATTTTATTAATGTATATTAAACTCTATTTCATGGTGCAGGGCATCATTATATTTTTGTCAATTAATTTAGTAAAACTTCATAATATTCCCAAAATTGGTGGACTAACCACTATAAAATTCCTATTTTCTATTTTCTAGAGAAACAGAGACAACAAAAATGTCAAACCTCTTTGACCTTCATCATATGTTAGTGAATGATTCAACTATGCATTAAAACAATATTTTCATATTTTTGAATTTTTCTCAAAATCTATATGTTAACCCCTACGAAAATATTGAATTTTTCGGTAAATGCTCTATATACTGAAGCCTATGATCTTTAGTGTTGTTTTAAAATTTCTAAACACATTCTACAATTGTATTAATGTATATTAAACTCTCTTTCATGGTACATGTGCATCTTTTTAATTTTTGTCAATTCACATAGTATAACTTCATAATACTCCTAAATTGGTGGACTAACCACTATAAAATTGTTATTTTCTAGAGAAACGGACATAACAAAGTTCCAAACTTCTTTGACCATATGTTCCAAAACACATAGTGATATTTTTTCTCAAAATCTATGTGTTAACCCCTATGAAAATATTGAATTTTTCTAAATGCTCTATATATTGAAGCCTATGATCTTTAGTGTTGTATTAAAATTTCTAAACACAATATACATTTGTATTAATGTATATTAAACTTTTTCATGGTACATGGGCATCATTTTAATTTTTGTCAATTAATTTAGTAAAACTTCATAATACTCCTAAATTGGTGGACTAACCACTATAAAATCGCTATTTTCTAGAGAAACGGAGACAACAAAAGTTCCAAACCTCTTTGAACTTCATCATATGTTAGTGAAAGATGAAACTATGCATTAAGACAATATTTTCATATTTTTATTTTTTCTCAAAATCTATATGTTAACCCCTACTTAAAATATTGAATTTTTCGTAAATGCTCTATATATGAAGCCTATGATCTTTAATGTTGTTTTAAAATTTATAAACACATTCTACATTTGTATTAATGTATTAAACTCTCTTTAATGTTACATGGGCATCGTTTTAATTTTTGTCCATTAATTAGTAAAACTTCATAATACTCCCTAAATTGGTGGACTAACCACTATAAAATCAATATTTTCTAGAGAAACGGAGACAACAAAAGTTCCAAACCTCTTTGACCTTCATCATATGTTAGTGAAGGATGCAACTATGCATTAAAACAGTATTTTCATATTTTTATTTTTTCTCAAAATCTATGTGTTAACCCCTACTAAAATATTGAATTTTTCTAAATGCTCTATATATTGAAGCCTATGATCTTTAATGTTGTTTTAAAATTTCTAAACACATTCTACATTTGTATTAATGTATATTAAACTCTCTTTAATGGTACATGAGCATCGCTTTTAATTTTTGTCCATTAATTAATTAAAACTTCATAATACTTCCTAAATTGGTGGACTAACCACTATAAAATTGCTATTTTCTAGAGAAACGGAGACAACAAAAGTTCCAAACCTCTTTGACCTTTATCATATGTTAGTGAATGATGCAAATATGCATTAAAACATTATTTTATATTTTGAATTTTTCTCAAAATCTATGTGTTAACCCCTACGAAAATATTGATTTTTGGTAAATGCTCTATATAATGAAGCCTATGATATTTAGTGTTGTTTTAAAATTCTAAACACATTCTACATTTTATTAATGTAAATTAAACTCTCTTCATGGTACATGGGCATCGCTTTTAATTTTTGTCAATTAATTTAGTAAAACTTCATAATACTCCCTAAATTGGTGGACTAACCACTATAAAAGCTATTTTCTAGAGAAACGGAGACAACAAAAGTTCCAAACCTATTTGACCTTCATCAGATGTTAGTGAATGATGCAACTATGCATTAAAACAATATTTTCATATTTTGAAATTTTCTCAAAATCTATGTGTTAACCCCTATGAAAATATTGAATTTTTCGTAAATGTTCTATATACTGAAGCCTATGATCTTTAGTGTTGTTTTAAAATTTCTAAACACAATATACATTTGTGTTAATGTATATTAAACTATATTTCATGGTACATGGGCATCATTTTAATTTTTTGTCAATTAATTTCGTAAAACTTCATAATAGTCTTTAAATCGGTGGACTAACCTTTATAAAATCGCTATTTTCTAGAGAAACGGAGAAAAAAAAGTTCCAAACAAATTTGACCTTCATAAAATATTAGTGAATGATTCAACTATGCATTAAAAATATATTTTCATATTTTTTGAAATTTTCTCAAAATCTATTTGTCCCCTACGAAAATATTGAATTTTTCGGTAAATGTTCTATATACTGAAACGTATGATCTCTAGTGTTGTTTTAAAATTTATAAACACAATATACATTTGTATTAATGTATATTAAACTATATTTCATGGTACATAGGCATCATTTTAATTTTTTGTCAATTAATTTTGTAAAACTTCATAATACTCCTCAAATTGGTGTACTAACTACAATAAAATTTCTAGGGAAACAGAGAAAACGAAAGTTCCAAACCTCTTTGATTTTCATCATATGTTAGTGAATGATTCAACTATGCATTAAAACAGTATTTTTATATTTTTGAATTTTTCTCAAAATCTATGTGTTAACTAACCTTAAAATATTGAATTTTTCGGTAAATGTTCTATATACTGAAGCCTATGATCTTTAGTGTTGTTTTAAAATTTATAAACACAATATACATTTGTATTAATGTATATTAAACTCTATTTCATGGTACATGGGCATCATTTTAATTTTTGTCAATTAATTTAGTAAAACTTCATAATACTCCTAAATTGGTGGACTAACCACTATAAAATCGCTATTTTCTAGAGAAACGGAGACAACAAAAGTTCCAAACCTCTTTGACTTTCATCATATGTTAGTGAATGATTCAACTATGCATTAAAACAGTATTTTATATTTTGAATTTTTCAAAATCTATGTGTTAACCCCTACTTAAAATATTGAATTTTTGGTAAATACTCTATATACTGAAGCCTATGATCTTTAGTGTTGTTTTAAAATTTCTAAACACATTCTAAATTTGTATTGATGTGTATTAAACTCTTTCATGGTACATGGGCATCGCTTTTAATTTTTGTCCATTAATTAAGTAAAACTTCATAAACTTCATAAATTGGTGGACTAACCACTATACAATTGCTATTTTCTAGAGAAACGGAGATAACAAAAGTTCTAAACCTCTTTGATCATCATCATATGTTAGTGAATGATGCAACTATGCATTAATACAGTATTTTATATTTTTGATTTTTCTCAAAATCTATGTGTTGTTTTTCGAAAATATTGAGTTTTTCGTAAATGCTCTATATAATGAAGCCTATGATCTTTAGTGTTGTTTTAAAATTTTAAACACATTCTACATTTGTATTAATGTATATTAAACTCTCTTTCAATGTAGATGGGCATCGTTTTAATTTTTTCAATTAATTTAGTAAAACTTCATAATACTTCATAAATTGGTGGAATAATAACCACTATAAAATCGCTATTTTCTAGAGAAACGGAGACAACAAAAGTTCCAAACCTCTTTGACCTTCATCATATGTTAGTGAAGGATGCATCTATGCATTAAAACAGTATTTTATATTTTGAATTTTTCTCAAAATCTAAGTGTTAACCCTACGAAAATATTGAATTTTTCGGTAAATGCTCTATATACTGAAGCATATGATCTTTAGTGTTGTTTTAAAATTTCTAAACACATTCTACAATTGTATTAATGTATATTAAACTCTCTTTCATGGTACATGTGCATATTTTTAATTTTTTTTTGTCAATTCATATAGTATAACTTCATAATACTCCCTAAATTGGTGGACTAACCACTATAAAATCGTTATTTTCTAGAGAAACGGACATAGCAAAAGTTCCAAACTTCTTTGACCTTCATCATATGTTAGTGAATGATGCAACTATGCATTAAAACAGTATTTTCATATTTTTTTCACAAAATCTATGTGTTAACCCCTACGAAAATATTGAATTTTTCGGTAAATGCTCTATATACTGAAGCCTATGATCTTTAGTGTTGTATTAAAATTTATAAACACAATATACATTTGAATTAATGTATATTAAACTCTATTTCATGGTGCAGGGCATCATTATATTTTTTCAATTAATTTAGTAAAACTTCATAATATTCCCAAAATTGGTGGACTAACCACTATAAAATTGCTATTTTCTAGAGAAACAGAGACAACAAAAGTGTCAAACCTCTTTGACTTTCATCATATGTTAGTGAAAGATGCAACTATGCATTAAAACAATATTTTCATATTTTTGAATTTTTCTCAAAATCTATGTGTTAACCCCTATGAAAATATTGAATTTTTAGGTAAATACTCTATATAATGAAGCCTATGATCTTTAGTGTTGTTTTAAAATTTCTAAACACATTCTACATTTGTATTAATGTATATTAAACTCTCTTTCATGGTACATGAGCATCATTTTAATTTTTGTCCATTAATTTAGTAAAACTTCATAATACTCCCTAAATTGGTGGACTAACCATTATAAAATCGTTATTTTCTAGAAGCGGAGACAACAAAAGTTCCAAACTTCTTTGACCTTTATCATATGTTAGTGAATGATGCAACTATGCATTAAAACATTATTTTTATATTTTGAATTTTTCTCAAAATCTATGTGTTAACCCTCTGAAAATATTGAATTTTTGGTAAATGCTCTATATACTGAATCCTATGATCTTTATTGTTGTTTTAAAATTTCTAAACAAAATATACATTTGTATTAATGTATATTAAACTTTATTTCGTGTTCAAAAAAACTTTATTTCATGGTACATGGGCATCATTTTAATTTTTGTCCATTAATTAAGTAAAACTTCATAATACTCTAAATTGGTGGACTAACCATTATAAAATCGCTATTTTCTAGAGAAGCGGAGACAACAAAAGTTCTAAACCTCTTTGAACTTCATCATATGTTAGTGAAAGATGAAACTATGCATTAAAACATTATTTTCATATTTTTTTTTTTTTCAAAATCTATGTGTTAACCCTACGAAAATATTGAATTTTTCGTAAATGCTCTATATACTGAAGCCTATGATCTTTAGTGTTGTTTTAAAATTCTAAACACATTCTAAATTTGTATTAATGTATATTAAACTCTCTTTCATGGTACATGGGCATCGTTTTATTTTTTGTCAATTAATTTAGTAAAACTTCATAATATTCCCAAAATTGGTGGACTAACCACTATAAAATCATATTTTCTATTTTCTAGAGAAAAGAGACAACAAAAGTGTCAAACCTCTTTGAACTTCATCATATGTTAGTGAAAGATGAAACTATGCATTAAAACATTATTTTCATATTTTTGAATTTTTTTCAAAATCTATGTGTTAACCCTACGAAAATATTGAATTTTTGGTAAATGCTCTATATACTGAATCCTATGATCTTTAGTGTTGTTTTAAAATTTCTAAACACATTCTACATTTGTATTAATGTATATTAAACTCTCTTCATGGTACATGGGCATCGCTTTTAATTTTTGTCAATTAATTTAGTAAAACTTCATAATACTCCCTAAATTGGTGGACTAACCACTATAAAATTGTTATTTTCTAGAGAAACGGAGACAACAAAAGTTCCAAACCCTTTGACCTTCATCATATGTTAGTGAATGATGCAACTATGCATTAAAACAATATTTTATATTTTTGATTTTTCTCAAAATCTATGTGTTGTTTTTCAAAATATTGAGTTTTTCGGTAAATGCTCTATATATTGAAGCCTATGATCTTTAGTGTTGTTTTAAAATTTTAAACACATTCTAAATTTGTATTAATGTATATTAAACTCTATTTCATGGTACATGGGCATTGTTTTAATTTTTGTCAATTAATTTAGTAAACTTCATAATACTCCATAAATTGGTGGAGTAACCACTATAAAATCGTTATTTTCTAAATAAACAGAGACAACGAATGTTCCAAACTCTTTGACCTTCATCATATGTTAGTGAATGATGCAACTATGCATTAAAACAGTATTTTCATATTTTGAAATTTTCTCAAAATCTATATGTTAACCCCTACGAAAATATTGAATTTTTCGGTAAATGCTCTATATACTGAAGCCTATGATCTTTAGTGTTGTTTTAAAATTTCTGAATATATTCTACATTTGTATTAATGTATATTAAACTCTCTTTCATGGTACATGGACAAGTTTTTAATTTTTTGTCAATTAATTTAGTAAAACTTCATATCACTACCTAAATTGGTGGACTAACCAATATAAAATCGTATTTTCTAGAGAAACGGACATAGCAAAAGTTCCAAACTTCTTTGACCTTCATCATATGTTAGTGAAGGATGCAACTATGCATTAAAACAGTATTTTCATATTTTTGAATTTTTTTCAAAATCTATGTGTTAACCCCTACAAAAATATTGATTTTTTTGGTAAATGCTCTATATACTGAAGCCTATGATCTTTAATGTTGTTTTAAAATTTATAAACACATTCTACATTTGTATTAATGTATATTAAACTCTCTTCATGGTACATGGGCATCGTTTTAATTTTTGTCCATTAATTAAGTAAAACTTCATAATATTCCCAAAATTGGTGGACTAACCACTATAAAATCGCTATTTTCTAGAGAAAAGGGGACAACAAAAGTTACAAACCTCTTTTAACTTCATCATATGTTAGTGAAAGATGAAACTATGCATTAAGACAATATTTTCATATTTTTGAATTTTTTTCAAAATCTATGTGTTAACCCTACGAAAATATTGAATTTTTCGGTAAATGCTCTATATACTGAAGCCTATGATCTTTAGTGTTGTTTTAAAATTTCTAAACACATTCTACATTTTATTAATGTATATTAAACTCTTTCATGGTACATGGGCATCGCTTTAATTTTTGTCCATTAATTAAGTATAATTTCATAATACTCCCAAAATTGGTGGACTAACCATTATAAAATCACTATTTTCTAGAGAAACGGAGACAACAAAAGTTCCAAACCTATTTTAACTTCATCGTATGTTAGTGAATGATGAAACTATGCAATAAGACAGTATTTTCGTATTTTTGAATTTTTCTCAAAATCTATGTGTTAACCCCCTACGAAAATATTGAATTTTTTGGTAAATGCTCTATATACTGAAGCCTATGATCTTTAGTGTTGTTTTAAAATTTCAAAACACATTCTACATTTGTATTAATGTGTATTAAACTCTCTTTTATGGTACATGGGCATCGTTTTACTTTTTTGTCCATTAATTAAGTAAAACTTCATAAATTGGTGGACTAACAACTATAAAATTGTTATTTTCTAGAGAAACAGAGATAGCAAAAGTTCTAAACCTCTTTGACCTTCATCATATGTTAGTGAATGATGCAACTATGCATTAAAATAGTATTTATATTTTTGAATATTTCTCAAAATCTATGTGTTGACCCCTAAGAAAATATTGAATTTTTCGGTAAATACTCTATATACTGAAGCCTATGATCTTTAGTGTTGTTTTAAAATCTCTAAACACATTCTACATTTGTATTAATGTATATTAAACTCTCTTTCATGGTACATGGGCATGGTTTTAATTTTTTTGTCAATTAATTTAGTATAACTTCATAATACTCCATAAATTGGTGGACTAACCACTATAAAATCGTTATTTTCTAGAGAAACGGACATGACAAAAGTTCCAAACCTCTTTGACCTTCATCATATGTTAGTGAAGGATGCAAATATGCATTAAAATAATATTTTCATATTTTTTTATTTTTTTGTCAAAATCTATGTGTTAACCTCAACGAAAATATTGAATTTTTCGGTAAATGCTCTATATACTGAAGCCTATGATCTTTAGTGTTGTATTAAAATTTCTAAACTCAATATACATTTGTATTAATGTATATTAAACTTTATTTCATGGTACATGGGCATCATTTTAATTTTTTTGTCAATTAATTTAGTAAAACTTCATAATACTCCATAAATTGGTGGACTAACCACTATAAAATCGCTATTTTCTAGAGAAACTGGGACAACAAAAGTTCCAAACCTCTTTGTACTTCATCATATGTTAGTGAAAGATGAAACTATGCATTAAGACAATATTTTCATGTTTTTGATTTTTTTTTCAAAATCTATGTATTAACCGTTACGAAAATTTTGAAATTTTCGGTAAATAATCTATATACTGAAGCCTATGATCTTTAGTGTTGTTTTAAAATTTCTAAACACATTCTAAATTTGTATTAATGTGTATTAAACTCTCTTTCATGGGCATCGGTTTAATTTTTTGTCCATTAATTAAGTAAAACTTCATAAACTTCATAAATTGGTGGACTAACCACTATAAAATTGTTATTTTCTAGAGAAACGGAGATAGCAAAAGTTCTAAACCTCTTTGACCTTCATCATATGTTAGTGAATGATGCAACTATGCATTAAAATAGTATTTATATTTTTGAATATTTCTCAAAATCTATGTGTTGACCCCTAAGAAAATATTGAATTTTTCGGTAAATACTCTATATACTGAAGCCTATGATCTTTAGTGTTGTTTTAAAATTTCTAAACAAATTCTACATTTGTATTAATGTAAATTAAACTCTCTTTCATGGTACATGGGCATCGTTTTAATTTTTTGTCCATTAATTAAGTAAAACTTCATAATACTTCATAAATTGGTGGACTAACCACTATAAAATTGCTATTTTCTAGAGAAACGGAGATAGCAAAAGTTCTAAACCTCTTTGACCTTCATCATATGTTAGTGAATGGTGAAACTATGCATTAAAACAATATTTTTATATTTTTGAATTTTTCTCAAAATCTATGTGTTAACCCCTACGAAAATATTGAGTTTTTCGGTAAATGTTCTATATACTGAAGCCTATGATCTTTAATGTTGTTTTAAAATTTCTAAACAAATTCTACATTTGTATTAATGTAAATTAAACTCTCTTTCATGGTACATGGGCATCGCTTTTAATTTTTGTCCATTAATTAAGTAAAACTTCATAATACTTCATAAATTGGTGGAATAATAACCACTATAAAATTGTTATTTTCTAGAGAAACGGAGATAGCAAAAGTTCTAAACCTCTTTGACCTTCATCATATGTTAGTGAATGATGCAACTATGCATTAAAACAGTATTTTTATATTTTTGAATTTTTCTCAAAATCTATGTGTTAACCCTACGAAAATATTGAATTTTTCGGTAAATGTTCTATATACTGATGCCTATGATCTTTAGTGTTGTTTTAAAATATAAAAACACATTCTACATTTGTATTAATGTATATTAAACTCTCTTTCATGGTACATGGGCATGGTTTTAATTTTTTTGTCAATTAATTTAGTATAACTTCATAATACTCCATAAATTGGTGGACTAACCACTATAAAATCGTTATTTTCTAGAGAACGGACATGACAAAGTTCCAAACCTCTTTGACCTTCATCATATGTTAGTGAAGGATGCAAATATGCATTAAAATAATATTTTCATATTTTTTTATTTTTTTGTCAAAATCTATGTGTTAACCTCAACGAAAATATTGAATTTTTCGGTAAATGCTCTATATACTGAAGCCTATGATCTTTAGTGTTGTATTAAAATTTCTAAACTCAATATACATTTGTATTAATGTATATTAAACTCTCTTTCATGGTACATGGGCATCATTTTAATTTTTTTGTCAATTAATTTAGTAAAACTTCATAATACTCCATAAATTGGTGGACTAACCACTATAAAATCGCTATTTTCTAGAGAAACTGGGACAACAAAAGTTCCAAACCTCTTTGACTTCATCATATGTTAGTGAAAGATGCAACTATGCATTAAAACAATATTTTCATGTTTTGATTTTTTTCAAAATCTATGTTAACCCCTACTTAAAATTTTGAAATTTTCGGTAAATAATCTATATACTGAAGCCTATGATCTTTAGTGTTGTTTTAAAATTTCTAAACACATTCTAAATTTGTATTAATGTATATTAAACTCTTTTCATGGGCATCGGTTTAATTTTTTGTCCATTAATTAAGTAAAACTTCATAAACTTCATAAATTGGTGGACTCACCACTATAAAATTGCTATTTTCTAGAGAAACGGAGATAACAAAAGTTCTAAATCTCTTTGATCATCATCATATGTTAGTGAATGATGCAACTATGCATTAAAACAGTATTTTTATATTTTTGATTTTTTTCTCAAAATCTATGTTTTGTTTTTCGAAAATATTGAGTTTTTCGGTAAATGTTCTATATACTGAAGCCTATGATCTTTAGTGTTGTTTTAAAATTTTTAAACACATTCTACATTTGTATTAATGTATATTAAACTCTCTTTCAAGGTAGATGGGCATCATTTTAATTTTCTGTCAATTAATTTAGTAAAACTTCATAATATTTCATAAATTGGTGGAATAATAACCACTATAAAATCGCTATTTTCTAGAGAAACGGAGACAACAAAAGTTCCAAACCTCTTTGACCTTCATCATATGTTAGTGAAGGATGCATCTATGCATTAAAAAAATATTTTTATATTTTTGAATTTTTCTCAAAATCTAAGTGTTAAACCCCTACGAAAATATTGAATTTTTCGATAAATGCTCTATATATTGATGCCTATGATCTTTAATGTTGTTTTAAAATTTCTAAACACATTCTACATTTATATTAACATATATTAAACTCTCTTTAATGGTATATGAGCATCATTTTAATTTTTTGTCCATTAATTAAGTAAAACTTCATAATACTCCCTAAATTGGTGGACTAACCATTATAAAATCGTTATTTTCTAGAGAAACGGAGACAAAAAAAGTTCCAAACTTCTTTGACCTTTATCATATGTTAGTGAAGGATGCAAATATGCATTAAATCATTATATTTATATTTTTGAATTTTTCTCAAAATCTATGTGTCAACCCCTACGAAAATATTGATTTTTTCGGTAAATGCTCTATTTACTGAATCCTATGATCTTTAGTGTTGTTTTAAAATTTCTAAACACATTCTACATTTTTATTAATGTAAATTAAACTATTTTTCATGGTACATGGACATCGTTTTAATTTTTGTCAATTAATTTAGTATAACTTCATAATACTCCTAAATTGGTGGACTAACCACTATAAAATCGTTATTTTCTAGAGAAACGGACATAACAAAAGTTCCAAACCTCTTTGACTTTCATCATATGTTAGTGAAGGATGCAACTATGCATTAAAACAGTATTTTCATATTTTTTATTTTTCTCAAAATCTATGTGTTAACCCCTACGAAAATATTGATTTTTTGGTAAATGCTCTATATACTGAAGCCTATGATCTTTAGTGTTGTTTTAAAATTTCTAAACACATTCTACATTTGTATTAATGTATATTAAACTCTCTTTAATGGTACATGGGCATCATTTTAATTTTTGTCCATTAATTAAGTAAAACTTCATAATACTCCCTAAATTGGTGGACTAACCATTATAAAATCGCTATTTTCTAGAGAAACGGAGACAACAAAAGTTCAAACCTCTTTGAACTTCATCATATGTTAGTGAAAGATGAAACTATGCATTAAAACAGTATTTTCATATTTTGAATTTTTCTCAAAATCTATATGTTAACCCCTACGAAAATATTGAATTTTTCGGTAAATACTCTATATACTGAAGCCTATGATCTTTAGTGTTGTTTTAAAATTTCTAAACACATTCTACATTTTTATTAATGTATTAAACTCTCTTTCATGGTACATGGGCATCGTTTTAATTTTTGTCCATTAATTAAGTAAAACTTCATAATACTTCATAAATTGGTGGACTAACCACTATAAAATTGCTATTTTCTAGAGAAACGGAGATAACAAAAGTTCTAAACCTCTTTGACCTTCATCATATGTTAGTGAATGATGAAACTATGCATTAAAACAGTATTTTCATATTTTTGAATTTTTCTCAAAATCTATATGTTAACCCCTACGAAAATATTGAATTTTTCGGTAAATACTCTATATACTGAAGCCTATGATCTTTAGTGTTGTTTTAAAATTTCTAAACACATTCTACATTTTTATTAATGTATTAAACTCTTTCATGGTACATGGACATCGCTTTTAATTTTTGTCCATTAATTAGTAAAACTTCATAATACTTCATAAATTGGTGGACTAACCACTATAAAATCGCTATTTTCTAGAGAAACGGAGATAGCAAAAGTTCTAAACCTCTTTGACCTTCATCATATGTTAGTGAATGATGCAACTATGCATTAAAACATTATTTTTATATTTTTGAATTTTTCTCAAAATCTATGTGTTAACCCCTACTTAAAATATTGAGTTTTTCGGTAAATGTTCTATATACTGAAGCCTATGATCTTTAGTGTTGTTTTAAAATTTTTAAACACATTCTACATTTGTATTAATGTATATTAAACTCTCTTTCAATGTAGATGGGCATCATTTTAATTTTCTGTCAATTAATTTAATAAAACTTCATAATATTTTATAAATTGGTGGAATAATAACCACTATAAAATCGCTATTTTCTAGAGAAACGAACACAACAAAAGTTCCAAACCTCTTTGACCTTCATCATATGTTAGTGAAGGATGCATCTATGCATTAAAAAAAAATATTTTTGTATTCTTGAATTTTTCTCAAAATCTAAGTGTTAAACCCCTACGAAAATATTGAATTTTTCGGTAAATGCTCTATATATTGATGCCTATGATCTTTAATGTTGTTTTAAAATTTCTAAACACATTCTACATTTATATTAACATATATTAAACTCTCTTTAATGGTACATGAGCTTCATTTTAATTTTTTGTCCATTAATTAAGTAAAACTTCATAATACTCCATAAATTGGTGGACTAACCATTATAAAATCGTCATTTTCTAGAGAAACGGAGACAAAAAAATTTCCAAACTTTTTTGACCTTTATCATATGTTAGTGAAGGATGCAACTATGCATTAAAATATTATTTTTATATTTTTGAATTTTTCTCATAATCTATGTGTTAACCCCTACGAAAATATTGATTTTTTCGGTAAATGCTCTATATACTGAATCCTATGATCTTTAGTGTTGTTTTAAAATTTCTAAACACATTCTACATTTTTATTAATGTATATTAAACTCTCTTTCATGGTACATGGACATCGTTTTAATTTTTGTCAATTAATTTAGTAAAACTTCATAATACTCCCTAAATTGGTGGACTAACCACTATAAAATCGTATTTTCTAGAGAAACGGAGACAACAAAAGTTCCAAACCTCTTTGACCTTCATCATATGTTAGTGAATGATGCAACTATGCATTAAAACAATATTTTCATATTTTTGATTTTTCTCAAAATCTATGTGTTAACCCCTACGAAAATATTGAATTTTTCGTAAATACTCTATATACTGAAGCCTATGATCTTTATTGTTGTTTTAAAATTTTTAAACACATTCTACATTTGTATTAATGTGTATTAAACTCTCTTTAATGGTACATGAGCATCATTTAAATTTTTGTCCATTAATTAAGTAAAACTTCATAATACTCCCTAAATTGGTGGACTAACCATTATAAAATCGCTATTTTCTAGAGAAACGGAGACAACAAAAGTTCCAAACCTCTTTGACTTTCATCATATGTTAGTGAAGGATGCAACTATGCATTAAAACAGTATTTTCATATTTTTGATTTTTCTCAAAATCTATGTGTTAACCCCTACTAAAATATTGAATTTTTCGTAAATGCTCTATATACTGAAGCCTATGATCTTTATTGTTGTTTTAAAATTTTTAAACACATTCTACATTTGTATTAATGTGTATTAAACTCTCTTTAATGGTACATGGGCATCATTTTAATTTTTGTCCATTAATTAAGTAAAACTTCATAATATTCCCAAAATTGGTGGACTAACCATTATAAAATCGCTATTTTCTAGAGAAACGGAGACAACAAAAGTTCCAAACCTCTTTGACATTCATCATATGTTAGTGAAGGATGCAACTATGCATTAAAACAGTATTTTCATATTTTTTATTTTTTTTCAAAATCTATGTGTTAACCCCTACTAAAATATTGAATTTTTGGTAAATGCTCTATATACTGAAGCCTATGATCTTTATTGTTGTTTTAAAATTTCTAAACACATTCTACATTTTTATTAATGTATATTAAACTCTCTTTAATGGTACATGGGCATCGCTTTTAATTTTTGTCAATTCATATAGTATAACTTCATAATACTCCCTAAATTGGTGGACTAACCACTATAAAATCGTTATTTTCTAGAGAAACGGAGATAGCAAAAGTTCTAAACCTCTTTGACCTTCATTATATGTTAATGAATGATGCAACTATGCATAAAGAGAATAGTTTTATATTTTTGAATTTTTCTCAAAATCTATGTGTTGTTTTTCGAAAATATTGAGTTTTTCGGTAAGTGTTCTATATACTGAAGCCTATGATCTTTAGTGTTGTTTTAAAATTTCTAAACACATGCTACATTTGTATTAATGTATAAAAAACTCTCTTTCATGGTACATGGGCATGGTTTTAATTTTTTGTCAATTAATTTATTATTTGATAATACTCCCTAAATTGGTGGACTAACCACTATAAAATCATTATTTTCTATAGAAACGGACTTAACAAAAGTTCCAAACCTCTTTGAACTTCATCATATGTTAGTGAAGGATGCAACTGTGCATTAAAACAGTACTTTCATATTTTTTATTTTTTCTCAAAATCTATGTGTTAACAACCCCTAAGAAAATATTTATTTTTTGGGTAAATGCTCTATATACTGAAGCCTAAGATCTTAAGTGTTGTTTTAAAACTTCTAAACACATTCTACATTTTTATTAATGTATATTAAACTCTCTTTAATGGTACATGGGCATCGTTTTAATTTTTGTCCATTAATTAAGTAAAACTTCATAATACTCCTAAATTGGTGGACTAACCATTATAAAATCGCTATTTTCTAGAGAAACGGAGACAACAAAAGTTCCAAACTTCTTTGACCTTTATCATATGTTAGTGAAGGATGCAAATATGCATTAAAACATTATTTTTATATTTTGAATTTTTCTCAAAATCTATGTGTTAACCCCTACTAAAATATTGATTTTTTGGTAAATGCTCTATATACTGAAGCCTAAGATCTTAAGTGTTGTTTTAAAACTTCTAAACACATTCTATATTTTTATTAATGTAAATTATAACTCTCTTTCATGGTACATGGGCATCATTTTAATTTTTGTCAATTAATTTAGTAAAACTTCATAATACTCCTTAAATCGGTGGACTAACCATTATAAAATCGCTATTTTCTAGAGAAACGGAGAAAACAAAGTTCCAAACAAATTTGACCTTCATAAAATATTAGTGAATGATTCAACTATGCATTAAAAATATATTTTCATATTTTTGAATTTTTCTCAAAATCTATGTGTTAACCCCTACTAAAATATTGATTTTTTGGTAAATGCTCTATATATTGAAGCCTATGATATTTAGTGTTGTTTTAAAATTTCTAAACACAATATACATTTGTATTAATGTATATTAAACTCTATTTCATGGTGCAGGGCATCATTATATTTTTTGTCAATTAATTTTGAAAAACTTCATAATATTCCCAAAATTGGTGGACTAACCACTATAAAATTCTTATTTTCTATTTTCTAGAGAAACAGAGACAACAAAAATGTCAAACCTCTTTGACCTTCATCATATGTTAGTGAATGATTCAACTATGCATTAAAACAATATTTTCATATTTTTTGAAATTTTCTCAAAATCTATGTGTTCCCTCTGAAAATATTGAATTTTTCGGTAAATGTTCTATATACTGAAGCTTATGATCTTTAGTGTTGTTTTAAATTTCTAAACACATTCTACAATTGTATTAATGTATATTAAACTCTCTTTCATGGTACATGTGCATCTTTTTAATTTTTTTTGTCAATTCATATAGTATAACTTCATAATACTCCCTAAATTGGTGGACTAACCACTATAAAATCGTTATTTTCTAGAGAAACGGACATAACAAAAGTTCCAAACTTCTTTGATCTTCATCATATGTTAGTGAATGATGCAACTATGCATTAAAACAGTATTTTCATATTTTTTTCTCAAAATCTATGTGATAACCCCTACGAAAATATTGAATTTTTCAGTAAATGCTCTATATACTGAAGCCTATGATCTCTAGTGTTGTATTAAAATTTCTAAACACAATATACATTTGTATTAATGTATATTAAACTCTATTTCATGGTACATGGGCATCATTTTAATTTTTTTCCAATTAATTTTGTGAAACTTCATAACACTCCCTAAATTGGTGGACTAACCACTATAAAATTCCAATTTTCTAGAGAAATAGAGACAACAAAAGTGTCAAACCTCTTTGACTTTCATCATATGTTAGTGAATGATTCAACTATGCATTACAACAGTATTTTCATACTTTGAAATTTTCTCAAAATATATGTGTTAACCCCTACGTAAATATTGAATTTTTCGGTAAATATTCTATATACTGAAGCCTATGATCTTTATTGTTGTTTTAAAATTTCTAAACACATTATAAGTTTGTATGAATGTATATTAAACTCTCTTTCATGGTACATGGGCATTTTTTTATCTTTCTGTCAATTAATTTAGTAAAACTTCAAAAATTGGTGAAATAACCATTATAAAATCGCTATTTTCTAGAGACATGGAGACAACAAAAGTTTCAAACCAACTTGACATTCATCAGATGTTAGTGAATGATGCAACTATGCATTAAAACATTATTTTCATATTTTTTAATTTTTTTTTCCTAAATCTAAGTGTTAACCCCTACAAAAATATTAGAATTTTCGGTAAATGCTCTATATACTGAAGCTTATGATCTTTAGTTTTGTATTAAAATTTCTAAACATAATATACATTTGTTTTATTGTATATTAAACTTTATTTCAGGTTCAAAACTTTATTTCATGGTACATGGGTATCACTTTAATTTTTTGTCAATTAATTAAAACTTCATAATACTCCCTAAATTGGTGGACTAACCATTATAAAATTGCTATTTTCTAGAGAAACGTGGACAACAAAAGTTCAAAACCTCTTTGAACTTCATCATATGTTAGTGAAAGATGAAACTATGCATTAAGACAATATTTTCATATTTTTTATTTTTTTTCAAAATCTATGTATTAACCCTTACGAAAATATTGAAATTTTCGGTAAATACTCTATATACTGAAGCCTACGATCTTTAGTGTTGTTTTAAAAATTCTAAACACATTCTAAATATGTATTAATGTATATTAAACTCTCTTTCATGGTACATGGGCATCGTTTTAATTTTTGTCAATTAATTTAGTAAAACTTCATAAATTGGTTGACTAACCATTATAAAATTGTTATTTTCTAGAGAAACGGAGATAGCAAAAGTTCTAAACCTCTTTGACCTTCATCATATGTTAGTGAATGATGCAACTATGCATTAAAACAGTATTTTTTTTTATTTTTGAATTTTTCTCAAAATCTATGTGTTGTTTTTCGAAAATATTGAGTTTTTCGGTAAATGTTCTATATATTGAAGCCTATGATCTTTAGTGTTGTTTTAAAATTTTAAACACATTCAAAATTTGTATTAATGTATATTAAACTCTTTCATGGCACATAGGCATAGTTTTAATTTTTGTCAATTAATTTAGTATAACTTCATAATACTCCCTAAATTGGTGGACTAACCACTATAAAATCGTTATTTTCTAGAGAAACAAACGTAACAAAAGTTCCAAACTTCTTTGACCTTCATCATATGTTATTGAAGGATGCAACTATGCATTAAAACAGTATTTTCATATTTTTTATTTTTTCTCAAAATCTATGTGTACCCCTACGAAAATATTGAATTTTTTGGTAAATGCTCTATATACTGAAGCCTATGATCTTTATTGTTGTTTTAAAATTTTAAACACATTCTATATTTGTATTAATGTATATTAAACTCTCTTTCATGGTACATGGGCATCATTTTAATTTTTGTCCATTAATTAAGTAAAACTTCATAATACTCCCTAAATTGGTGGACTAACCATTATAAAATCGCTATTTTCTAGAAGCGGAGACAACAAAAGTTCCAAACTTCTTTGACCTTCATCATATGTTAGTGAAGGATGCAACTATGCATTAAAACAGTATTTTCATATTTTTATTTTTCTCAAAATCTATGTGTTAACCCTACGAAAATATTGAATTTTTAGGTAAATGCTCTATATCTGAAGCCTATGATCTTTAGTGTTGTTTTAAAATTTTAAACACATTCTACATTTGTATTAATGTATATTAAACTCTCTTTCATGGTACATGGGCATCATTTTAATTTTTGTCCATTAATTAAGTAAAACTTCATAATACTCCCTAAATTGGTGGACTAACCATTATAAAATCGCTATTTTCTAGAGAAACGGAGACAACAAAAGTTCCAAACTTCTTTGACCTTCATCATATGTTAGTGAAGGATGCAACTATGCATTAAAACAGTATTTTCATATTTTTATTTTTCTCAAAATCTATGTGTTAACCCCTACTTAAAATATTGAATTTTTCGTAAATTCTCTATATACTGAAGCCTATGATCTTTAGTGTTGTTTTAAAATTTTAAACAAATTTTACATTTGTATTAATGTATATTAAACTCTCTTTCATGGTACATGGGCATCATTTTAATTTTTGTCCATTAATTAAGTAAAACTTCATAATACTCCCTAAATTGGTGGACTAACCATTATAAAATCGCTATTTTCTAGAAACGGAGACAACAAAAGTTCCAAACTTCTTTGACCTTCATCATATGTTAGTGAAGGATGCAACTATGCATTAAAACAGTATTTTCATATTTTTATTTTTCTCAAAATCTATGTGTTAACCCCTACTTAAAATATTGAATTTTTCGGTAAATACTCTATATACTGAAGCCTATGATCTTTAGTGTTGTTTTAAAATTTCTAAACAAATTTTACATTTGTATTAATGTATATTAAACTCTCTTTCATGGTACATGGGCATCATTTTAATTTTTGTCAATTAATTTAGTAAAACTTCATAATACTTCATAAATTGGTGGACTAACCACTATAAAATCGCTATTTTCTAGAGAAACGGAGACAACAAAAGTTCCAAACTTCTTTGACCTTCATCATATGTTAGTGAAGGATGCAACTATGCATTAAAACAGTATTTTCATATTTTTGAATTTTTCTCAAAATCTATGTGTTAACCCTACGAAAATATTGAATTTTTAGGTAAATTCTCTATATACTGAAGCCTATGATCTTTAGTGTTGTTTTAAAATTTCTAAACAAATTTTACATTTGTATTAATGTATATTAAACTCTCTTTCATGGTACATGGGCATCATTTTAATTTTTGTCAATTAATTTTGTAAAACTTCATAATACTCCTAAATTGGTGGACTAACCACTATAAAATCGCTATTTTCTAGAGAAGCGGAGACAACAAAAGTTTCAAACCTCTTTGACATTCATCATATGTTAGTGAATGATGCATCTATGCATTAAAACAGTATTTTTATATTTTTGAATTTTTCTCAAAATCTATGTGTTGTTTTTCTAAAATATTGAGTTTTTCGGTAAATGTTCTATATATTGAAGCCTATGATCTTTAGTGTTGTTTTAAAATTTTTAAACACATTCAAAATTTGTATTAATGTAGATTAAACTCTCTTTCATGGCACATAGGCATAGTTTTAATTTTTTTGTCAATTAATTTAGTATAACTTCATAATACTCCCTAAATTGGTGGACTAACCACTATAAAATCGTTATTTTCTAGAGAAACAAACGTAACAAAAGTTCCAAACTTCTTTGACCTTCATCATATGTTATTGAAGGATGCAACTATGCATTAAAACAGTATTTTCATATTTTTTATTTTTTCTCAAAATCTATGTGTACCCCTACGAAAATATTGAATTTTTTGGTAAATGCTCTATATACTGAAGCCTGGGATCGTTAATGCTGTTTTTAAATGTGTAAACACATTCTATATTTGTATTAATTTATATTAAACTCTCTTTAGTGGTACATGGGCATCGCTTTTAATTTTTGTCCATTAATTAAGTATAATTTCATAATACTCCCTAAATTGGTGGACTAACCACTATAAAATTGCTATTTTCTAGAGAAACGGAGACAACAAAAGTTCAAAACCTTTTTGACCTTCATCATATGTTATTGAAGGATGCAACTATGCATTAAAACAGTATTTTCATATTTTTATTTTTCTCAAAATCTATGTGTTCTATATCTGAAGCCTATGATCTTTAGTTTTGTATTAAAATTTCTAAACATAATATACATTTGTATTAATGTATATTAAACTCTATTTCATGGTACATGGGCATCATTTTAATTTTTGTCAATTAATTTAGTAAAACTTCATAATACTCCATAAATTGGTGGATTAACCACTATAAAATCGCTATTTTCTAGAGAAACGGAGATAACAAAAGTTCCAAACCTCTTTGAAAATATTGAATTTTTCGGTAAATACTCTATATACTGAAGCCTATGATCTTTAGTGTTGTTTTAAAATTCTAAACACATTCTATATTTGTATTAATTTATATTAAACTCTCTTTCATGGTACATGGGCATCGTTTTAATTTTCTGTCAATTAATTTAGTAAAACTTCATAATACTTCATAAATTGGTGGACTAACCATTATAAAATCACTATTTTCTAGAAGCGGAGACAACAAAAGTTCCAAACCTCTTTGACCTTCATCATATGTTAGTGAATGATGCAACTATGCATTAAAACAATATTTTTATATTTTTGAATTTTTCTCAAAATCTATGTGTTAACCCTACTGAAAATATTGAATTTTTGGTAAATGCTCTATATCTGAAGCCTATGATCTTTAGTGTTGTTTTAAAATTTCTAAACACATTCAAAATTTGTATTAATGTATATTAAACTCTCTTTCATGGTACATGGGCATCGTTTTAATTTTTGTCAATTAATTTAGTATAACTTCATAATACTCCCTAAATTGGTGGACTAACCACTATAAAATCGTTATTTTCTAGAGAAACAGACATAACAAAAGTTCCAAACTTCTTTGACCTTCATCATATGTTATTGAAGGATGCAACTATGCATTAAAACAGTATTTTCATATTTTTATTTTTTCTCAAAATCTATGTGTTAACCCCTACTGAAAATATTGAATTTTTGGTAAATGCTCTATATACTGAAGCCTATGATCTTTAGTGTTGTTTTAAAATTTCTAAACACATTCTATATTTGTATTAATTTTATATTAAACTCTCTTTCATGGTACATGGGCATCGTTTTAATTTTTGTCCATTAATTAAGTATAATTTCATAATACTCCCAAAATTGGTGGACTAACCATTATAAAATCACTATTTTCTAGAAGCGGAGACAACAAAAGTTCCAAACCTCTTTGACCTTCATCATATGTTAGTGAATGATGCAACTATGCATTAAAACAATATTTTTATATTTTTAAATTTTTCTCAAAATCTATGTGTTAACCCCTACTGAAAATATTGAATTTTTGGTAAATGCTCTATATACTGAAGCCTATGATCTTTAGTGTTGTTTTAAAATTTCTAAACACATTCTACATTTGTATTAATGTATATTAAACTCTCTTTAATGGTACATGGGCATCGTTTTAATTTTTGTCCATTAATTAAGTAAAACTTCATAATACTTCATAAATTGGTGGACTATAACCACTATCAAATTGCTATTTTCTAGAGAAACGGAGATAGCAAAAGTTTTAAACCTTTTTGAACTTCATCATATGTTAGTGAATGGTGCAACTATGCATTAAAACAATATTTTTATATTTTTAAATTTTTCTCAAAATCTATGTGTTAACCCCTACTAAAATATTGAATTTTTAGGTAAATGTTCTATATACTGAAGCCTATGATCTTTAGTGTTGTTTTAAAATTTCTAAACACATTCTACATTTGTATTAATGTGTATTAAACTCTCTTTAATGATACATGGGCATCGTTTTAATTTTTGTCCATTAATTAAGTAAAACTTCATAATACTCTCTAAATTGGTGGACTAACCATTATAAAATCACTATTTTCTAGAAACGGAGACAACAAAAGTTCCAAACCTCTTTGACATTCATCATATGTTAGTGAAGGATGCAACTATGCATTAAAACAGTATTTTCATATTTTTTATTTTTTCTCAAAATCTATGTGTTAACCCCTACGAAAATATGGATTTTTTTGGTAAATGCTCTATAAACTGAAGCATGTGATCGTTAATGTTCTTTTTAAATGTGTAAACACATTCTATATTTGTATTAATGTATATTAAACTCTCTTTAATGGTACATGGGGATCATTTTAATTTTTGTCCATTAATTAAGTAAAATTTCATAATACTCCTAAATTGGTGGACTAACCATTATAAAATCGCTATTTTTAGAGAAACGGAGACAACAAAAGTTTCAAACCTATTTGAACTTCATCATATGTTAGTGAAGGATGAAAATATGCAATAAGACAGTATTTTCGCATTTTTGAATTTTTCTCAAAATCTATATGTTAACCCCTACGAAAATATTGAATATTTTGGTAAATACTCTATATACTGAAGCCTATGATCTTTAGTGTTGTTTTAAAATTTCTAAACACATTCTACATTTTTATTAATGTGTATTAAACTCTCTTTCATGGTACATGGGCATCGTTTTAATTTTGTGTCCATTAATTAAGTAAAACTTCATAATACTTCATAAATTGGTGGACTAACCACTATAAAATTGCTATTTTCTAGAGAAACGGAGATCGCAAAAGTTCTAAACCTCTTTGACCTTCATCATATGTTAGTGAATGGTGCAACTATGCATTAAAACAATATTTTTATATTTTTGAATTTTTCTCAAAATCTACGTGTTAACCCCTACGAAAATATTGAGTTTTTCGGTAAATGTTCTATATACTGAAGCCTATGATCTTTAGTATTGTTTTAAAATTTCTAAACAAATTCTACATTTGTATTAATGTAAATTAAACTCTCTTTCATGGTACATGGACATCGTTTTATTTTGTTTGTCAATTAATTTAATATAACTTCATAATACTCCCTAAATTGGTGGACTAACCTCTATAAAGTCGTTATTTTCTAGAGAAACGGAGACAACAAATGTTCCAAACCTCTTTGACCTTCATCATCTATTAATGAATGATGCAACTATTCATTAAAAAATATTTTCATATTTTTTTATTTTTTCACAAAATCTATTTTTTAACCCCTACGAAAATATTAAATTTTTCGGTAAATACTCTATATACCGAAGCATATGATCTTTAATGTTGTTTTAAAATTTATAAACACATTCTACACTTGTATTAATGTGTATTAAACTCTCTTTAATGATACATGGGCATCTTTTAAATTTTTTGTCCATTAATTAAGTAAAGCTTCATAATACTCCCTAAATATGTGGAATAACCATTATAAAATCGCTAATTTCTAGAGAAACGGAGACAACAAAAGTTCCAAACCTCTTTGACATTCATCAAATGTTAGTGAAGGATGCAACTATGCATTAAAAGAGTATTTTCATATTTTTTTATTTTTTCTCAAAATTTATGTGTTAACCCCTACTAAAATATTGATTATTTCGGTAAATGCTCTATATACTGAAGCCTATGATCTTTTATGTTGTTTTAAAATTTCTAAACACATTCTACATTTTTATTAATGTATATTAAACTCTCTTTAATGATACATGGGCATCGTTTTATTTTTTTGTCCATTAATTAAGCAAAACTTCATAATACTCCCTAAATTGGTGGACTAACCATTATAAAATGGCTATTTTCTAGAGAAACGAGACAACAAAAGTTCCAAACCTCTTTGACCTTTATCATATATTAGTGAAGGATGCAAAAATGCATTAAAACATTAATTTTATATTTTTGAATTTTTCTCAAAATCTATGTGTTAACCCCTACGAAAATATTGATTTTTTTGGTAAATGCTCTATATACTGAAGCCTATGATATGTAGTGTTGTTTTAAAATTTCTAAACACATTCTACATTTTTATTAATGTAAATTAAACTCTCTTTCATGGTACATGGGCGTCGTTTTAATTTTTTTCAATTAATTTAGTGAAACTTCATAATACTCTCTAAATTGGTGGACTAACCATTATAAAATAGCTATTTTCTAGAGAAACGGAGAAAACAAAAGTTCCAAACCAATTTGACCTTCATCAGATGTTAGTGAATGATTCAAATATCCATTAAAACAGTATTTTCATATTTTTTGAATTTTTCTCAAAATCTATTTGTCCCCTACGAAAATATTGAATTTTTCGGTAAATGCTCTATATACTGAAGTGTATGATCTTTAGTGTTGTTTTAAAATTTCTAAACACAATATACATTTGTATTAATGTATATTAAACTATATTTCATGGTACATAGGCATCATTTTAATTTTTTGTCAATTAATTTTGTAAAACTTCATAATACTCCCCAAATTGGTGTACTAACAACTATAAAACTTCTAGAGAAACAGAGACAACAAAAGTTCCAAACCTATTTGATTTTCATTATATGTTAGTGAATGATTCAACTATGCATTAAAACAGTATTTTCATATTTTTGAATTTTTCTCAAAATCAATGTGTTAACCCTTACGAATATTTTGAACTTTTCGGTAAATACTCTATATACTGAAGCCTGTGATCTTTAGTGTTGTTTTAAAATTTCTAAACACATTCTACATTTGCATTAATGTATATTAAACTCTCTTTCATGGTACATGGGCATCGTTTTAATTTTTGTCAATTAATTTAGTAAAACTTCATAATACTTCATAAATTGGTGGAATAGTAACCACTATAAAATCACTATTTTCTAGAGAAACAGAGACAACAAAAGTTCCAAACCTATTTGATTTTCATTATATGTTAGTGAATGATTCAACTATGCATTAAAACAGTATTTTCATATTTTTGAATTTTTCTCAAAATCAATGTGTTAACCCCTACTTAAAATATTGAACTTTTCGGTAAATACTCTATATACTGAAGCCTGTGATCTTTAGTGTTGTTTTAAAATTTCTAAACACATTCTACATTTGAATTAGTAAATAATAAACTCTCTTTCATGATAGATGGGCATTGTTTTAATTTTTGTCTATTAATTTAGTAAAACTTCATAATAATTCATAAATTGGTGGAATAGTAACCACTATAAAATCACTATTTTCTAGAGAAACGGGGACAAGAAAAGTTCCAAACCTCTTTGACCTTAATCATATGTTAGTGAAGGATGTATCTATTCATTAAAACAGTATTTTTTATATTTTTTAAATTTTCTCAAAATCTATGTGTTCCCCTACGAAAATATTGAATTTTTCAGTAAATGTTCTATATACTGAAGCTTATGATCTTTAGTGTTGTATTAAAAATTCTAAACATAATATACATTTGTATTGATGTATATTAAACTCTATTTCATGTTACATGGGCATCATTTTAATTTTTTGTCAATTAATTTATTAAAACTTTATAATATTCCCTAAATTGGTGGATTAACCACTATAAAATCTCTATTTTCTAGAGAAATGGATATAACAAAAGTTCCAAACCTCTTTGAACTTCATCATATGTTAGCGAAGGATTCAACTATGCATTAAGACAGTATTTTCATATTTTTTAATTTTTCTCAAAATCTAAGTGTTAACCCCTACAAAAATATTGAATTTATCGGTAAATGTTCTATATACTGAAACCTATGATCTTTAGTGTTGTTTTAAAAATTTTAAACACATTCTACATTTGTATGAATGTATATTAAACTCTCTTTCATGGTGCATGGATTTCGTTTTAGTTTTTTGTCAATTAATTTAGTAAAACTTCATAATACTGTCTAAATTGGTGGACTAACCACTATACGAAAGTTTCAAACTTCTTTGACCTTCATCATATGTTAGTGAAGGATGCATCTATGCCTTAAAACAGTATTTTTTATATTTTTGAATTTTTTTCAAAATCTATGTGTTAACACCCCTACAAAAATATTGAATTTTTCGGTAAATGATCTATATACTAAAGCCTATGATCTGTTATGTTGTTTTAAAATTTATAAACACATTCAATATTTGTATTAATGTATATTAAACTCCCTTTAATGGTACATGGGCATCAATTTAATTTTTTGTCCATTAATTAAGTAAAACTTCATAATACTCCTTAAATCAGTGGACTAACCATTATAACATCGCTATTTTCTAGAGAAACGGAGACAATAAAAGTTCCAAACTTCTTTGACCTTCATCATATGTTAGTGAAGGATGCAACTATGCATTAAAACAGTATTTTAAAATTTTTGATTTTTTCTCAAAATCTATGTGTTAACCCCTACGAAAATATTGAATTTTTCGGTAAATTCTTTATATACTGAAGCCTATGATCTTTAGTGTTGTTTTAAAATTTTGAAACACATTTTACATTTGGATTAATGTATATTAAACTCTCTTTCATGGTACATGGGCATCATTTTAATTTTTTGTCAGTTAATTTTGTAAAACTTCATAATACTTTCTAAATTGGTGGACTAACCACTATAAAATCGCTATTTTCTAGAGAAACGGAGACAACAAAAGTTTCAAACCTCTTTGACATTCATCATATGTTAGTGAAGGATGCATCTATGCATTAAAACAGTATTTTTATATTTTTGAATTTTTCTCAAAATCTATGTGTTGTTTTTCGAAAATATTGAGTTTTTCGGTAAATGTTCTATATATTGAAGCCTATGATCTTTAGTGTTGTTTTAAATTTTTTAAACACATTCAAAATTTGTATTAATGTATATTAAACTCTCTTTCATGGTACATAGGCATCGTTTTAATTTTTTTGTCAATTAATTTAGTATAACTTCATAATATTCCCTAAATTGATAGACTAGCCACTATAAAATCATTATTTTCTAGAGAAACAGACATAACAAAAGTTCCAAACTTCTTTGACCTTCATCATATGTTAATGAAGGATGCAACTATGCATTAAAACAATATTTTCATATTTTTATTTTTCTCAAAATCTATGTGTTAACCCCCTACGAAAATATTGAATTTTTTCGTAAATGCTCTATATGCTGAAGCATGTGATCGTTAATGTTGTTTTTAAATTTGTAAACATATTCTATATTTGTATTAATGTATATTAAACTCTATTTAATGGTACATGAGCATCGTTTTAATTTTTGTCTATTAATTTAGTAAAATTTCATAATACTCTCTAAATTGGTGGACTAACCATTATAAAATCGCTATTTTCTAGAGAAACAGAGACAACAAAAGTTCCAAACCTATTTGAACTTCATCATATATTACTGAAGGATGAAACTATGCAATAAGACAGTATTTTCGTATTTTTGAATTTTTCTCAAAATCTATGTGTTCTATATACTGAAGCCTATGATCTTTAGTGTTGTATTAAAATTTCTAAACACAATATACATTTGTATTAATGTATATTAAACTCTATTTCATGGTACATGAGCATCATTTTAATTTTTTGTCAATTAATTTAGTAAAACTTCATAATACTCCATAAATTGGTGGATTAACCACTATAGAATCGCTATTTTCTAGAGAAGCGGAGATAACAAAAGTTCCAAACCTCTTTGAAAATATTGAATTTTTCCGTAAATACTCTATATACTAAAGCCTATGAGCTTTAGTGTTGTTTTAAAAATTCTAAACACATTCTACATTTGCATTAATATATATTAAACTCTCTTTCATGGTAGATGGGCATCGTTTTAATTTCCTGTCAATTAATTTAGTAAAACCTCATAATACGTCATAAATTGGTGGAATAATAATCTATAAAATCACTATTTTCTAGAGAAACGGAGAAAAGAAAAGTTCCAAACCTCTTTGACCTTCATCATATGTTATTGAAAGATGTATCTATGCATTAAAATAATATTTTTTATATTTTTGAAATTTTCTCAAAATCTATGTGTTCCCCTATGAAAATATTGAATTTTTTGGTAAATGCTCTATATACTGAAGCCTATGATATTTAGTGTTGTTTTAAAATTTCTAAACACATTCTACATCTGTATTAATGTATATTAAACTCTCTTTAATGGTACATGGGCATCGTTTTAATTTTTTGTCCATTAATTAAGTAAAACTTCATAATACTTCATAAATTGGTGGACTAACCACTATAAAATTGCTATTTTCTAGAGAAACGGAGATAGCAAAAGTTCTAAACCTCTTTGACCTTTATCATATGTTAGTGAATGGTGCAACTATGCATTAAATAATATTTTTATATTTTTGAAATTTTCTCAAAATCTACGTGTTAACCCCTACGAAAATATTGAGTTTTTCGGTAAATGTTCTATATACTGAAGCCTATGATCTTTAGTGTTGTTTTAAAATTTCTAAACACATTCTACATTTGTATTAATGTGTATTAAACTCTCTTTAATGATACATGAGAATCGTTTTAATTTTTTGTCCATTAATTAAGTAAAACTTCATAATACTCCCTAAATATGTGGAATAGCCATTATAAAATCACTAATTTCTAGAGAAACGGAGACTACAAAAGTTCCAAACCTCTTTGACATTCATCATATGTTAGTGAATGATGCAACTATGCATTAAAAGAGTATTTTCATATTTTTTTATTTTTCTCAAAATCTATGTGTTAACCACTAATAAAATATTGAATTTTTCCGGTAAATGCTCTATATACTGAAGCCTATGATCTTTTATGTTGTTTTAAAATTTCTAAACACATTCTAAATTTTTATTAATGTATATTAAAATCTCTTTAATGGTACATGGGCATTGTTTTATTTTTTTGTCCATTAATTAAGCAAAACTTCATAATACTCCCTAAATTGGTGGACTAACCATTATAAAATCGCTATTTTCTAGAGAATCAGAGACAACAAAAGTTCCAAACCTCTTTGACCTTTATCATATATTAGCGAAGGATGCAACAATGCATTAAAACATTAATTTTATATTTTTAAATTTTTCTCAAAATCTATGTGTTAACCCCTACGAAAATATTGATTTTTTTCAGTAAATGCTCTATATACCGAAGCCTATGATATGTAGTGTTATTTTAAAATTTCTAAACACATTCTACATTTTTATTAATGTAAATTAAACTCTCTTTCATGGTACATGGGTGTCGTTTTAATTTTTATCAATTAATTTAGTGAAACTTCATAATACTCTCTTAATTGGTGGACTAACAATTATAAAATAGCTATTTTCTAGAGAAACGGAGAAAACAAAAATTCCAAACCAATTTGACATTCATCAGATGTTAGTGAATGATTCAAATGTGCATTAAAACAGTATTTTATATTTTTTGAATTTTTCACAAAATCTATTTGTCCCCTACGAAAATATTGAATTTTTCGATAAATGCTCTATATACTGAAGTGTATGATCTTTAGTGTTGTTTTAAAATTTCTAAACACAACATACATTTGTATTAATGTATATTAAGCTCTATTTCATGGTACATGGGCATCATTTTAATTTTTTTTCAATTAATTTAGGAAAACTTCATAATACTCCCCAAATTGGTGGATTAACCACTATAGAATCGCTATTTTCTAGAGAAGCGGAGATAACAAAAGTCCCAAACCTCTTTGAAAAATTTGAAATTTTCGGTAAATACTCTATATACTGAAGCCTATGATATTTATTGTTGTTTTAAAATTTCTAAACACATTCTACATTTGCATTAATATATATTAAACTCTCTTTCATGGTAGATGGACATCGTTTTAATTTCCTGTCAATTAATTTAGTAAAACCTCATAATACGTCATAAATTGGTGGAATAATAATCTATAAAATCACTATTTTCTAGAGAAACGGAGAAAAGAAAAGTTCCAAACCTCTTTGACCTTCATCATATGTTATTGAAAGATGTATCTATGCATTAAAATAATATTTTTATATTTTTGAAATTTTCTCAAAATCTATGTGTTCCCCTACGAAAATATTGAATTTTTTGGTAAATGTTCTATATACTAAAGCCTATGATCTTTAGTGTTGTATTAAAATTTCTAAACACAATATACATTTGTATTAATGTATATTAAACTCTATTTCATGGTACATGAGCATCATTTTAATTTTTTGTCAATTAATTTAGTAAAACTTCATAATACTCCCTAAATTGGTGGATTAACCACTATAGAATCGCTATTTTCTAGAGAAGCGGAGATAACAAAAGTTCCAAACCTCTTTGAAAATATTGAATTTTTCCGTAAATACTCTATATACTAAAGCCTATGAGCTTTAGTGTTGTTTTAAAATTTCTAAACGCATTCTACATTTGTATTAATGTATATTAAACTCTCTTTCATGGTACATGGACATCATTTTAATGTTTTGTCAATTAATTTAGTAAACTTCATAAAACTCACTATATTGGTGAACTAACCACTATAAAATCGATATTTTCTAGAGAAACGGAGACAACAAAAGTTTCTAACCTCTTTGACCTTCATCATATGTTAGTGAAGGATGAAACTATGCATTAAAACAATATTTTAATATTTTTGAATTTTTCTCAAAATCTATGTGTTAACCCCCTACGAAAATATTGAATTTATCGGTAAATGCTCTATATACTAAAACCTATGATCTTTAGTGTTGTTTTAAAATTTTTAAACACATTCTACATTTGTGTGAATGTATATTAAACTCTCTTTCATGCTGCATGGACATCATTTTAATTTTTTGTCAATTAATATAGTAAAACTTCATAATACTCTCTAAATTGGTGGACTAACCACTATACAAAAGTTCCAAACTTCTTTGACCTTCATAATATGTTAGTGAATGATGCATCTATGCTTTAAAACAATATTTTTATACTTTTGAATTTTTCTCAAAATCTATGTGTTAACACCCGTACGAAAATATTGAATTTTTCGGTAAATGATCTATATACTAAAGCCTATGATCTTTTATGTTGTTTTAAAATTTCTAAACACATTCAATATTTGTATTAATGTATATTAAACTCCCTTTAATGGTACATGGGCATCAATTTTGATTTTTTGTCCATTAATTAAGTAAAACTTCATAATACTTTCTAAATTGGTGGACTAACCACTATAAAATCGCTATTTTCTAGAGAAACGGAGACTACAAAAGTTCCAAACCTCTTTGACATTCATCGTATGTTAGTGAAGGATGCAACTATGCATTAAAACAGTATTTTTATATTTTTGATTTTTTCTTAAAATCCATGTGTTAACCCCTACTAAAATATTGAATTTTTCGGTAAATGCTCTATATACTGAAGCCTATGATCTTTAGTGTTGATTTAAAATTTCGAAACATATTCTACATTTTCATTAATGTATATTAAACTCTCTTTCATGGTACATGAGCATCGTTTTAATTTTCTGTCAATTAATTTAGTAAAACTTCATAATACTCCCAAAATTGGTGGACTAACCACTATAAAATCGCTATTTTCTAGAGAAACGGAGACAACAAAAGTTCCAAACCTCTTTGACCTTCATCATATGTTAGTTAAGGATGCAACTACGCATTAAACAGTATTTTTATATTTTTTAATTTTTTTCAAAATCTATGTGTTAACCCCTACGAAAATATTAAATTTTTTGGTAAATGCTCTATATACTGAAGCCAATGATCTTTAGTGTTGTTTTAAAATTTTGAAACACATTCTACATTTTCATTAATCTTTATTAAACTCTCTTTCATGGTACATAGGCATCATTTTTATTTTTTGTCAATTAATTTATTAAAACTTCATAATACTCCCTAAATTGGTGGACTGCCATTATAAAATCGTTATTTTCTAGAGAAACGGAGACAACAAAAGTTACAAACCAATTTGACCATCATCAGATGTTATTGAATGATACAACTATGCATTAAAACAGTATTTTCATATTTTTTGAATTTTTCTCCAAATCTATGTGTTATATTGATTTTTTCCGTAAATGCGCTATATATTGAAGCCTATGATCTTTAGTGTTGCTTTAAAATTTCTAAACACATTCAACATTTGTATTAATGTATATTAAACTCTATTTCATGGTACATGTGCATCGTTTTAATTTTTTGTCAATTAATTTAGTATAACTTCATAATACTTTCTAAATTGGTGGACTAGCCACTATAAAATCTCCATTTTCTAGAGAAACGGAGACAACAAAAGTTCCAAATCTTTTTGAATTTCATCATATGTTAGTGAAAGATGAATGTATGCATTAAAACAATATTTTCATATTTTTTAATTTTTCTCAAAATCTATGTGTTAACAACCCCTACGAAATATTGATTTTTCGGTAAATGCTCTATATACTGAAGCCTATGATCTTTAGTGTTTTTTTTAATTTCTAAACAAAATCTACATTTGTATTAATGTATTTTAAACTCTCTTTCATGGTACATGGGCATTGTTTTATCTTTTCGTCAATTAATTTAGTAAAACTTCATAATAATCCCTAAATTGGTGGACTAACAACCACTATAAAATCTCTATTTTCTAGAGAAAAAGAGACAAAAAAAGTTCCAAACCTCTTTGATCTTCATCATATGTTAGTGAAATATGCAATTATGCATTAAAACAGTATTTTCATATTTTTGATTTTTTTTCAAAATCTATGTGTTAACCCCTACAAAAATATTAAATTTTTCGGTAAATACTATATATACTGAGCTTATGATCTTTAGTGTCATTTTAAAATTTCTAAACATAATCTACATTTGTATTAATGTATATTAAATGCTCTTTCATTGTACATGGACATCGTTTTAATTTTTTGTCAATTAATTTAGTAAAACTTCAAAATATTCATTAAATTGGTGGACTAACAGTAGATCCTATTTGATATCTTTATATGTTTGATTTTTTTTTTCAAAATAATGAATGGAGATTGGTTTTGTTTTATTCCACAACTATGTCAGGTAGAACATATTTTTAATCAATATTGATAAATTCTATATTTGATTGTGATATTTTGGCCTTGCAGGAGTTAGGTACTAGACTTCAGCGACCACTAGTTTTAAATAAGGTAAATGCTCTGCAAATCATTGTCTCTACCAAATGAATGATTACCAAACTACTAGTAGATTTGTAGCCGATTATGATTCTACAATGAAATGTAATAATTAATACATATACACACGCTTAGAACAAAAGGGTGTAGCAGCTTGATGACATGTTTTTCAACACGTTTAACAAACAAAACGATCTCACAAAACTGAAAAGGACATCGATAGCCATTAGCCAACACATCTACACACAAAATATTGAGGAATGCTATCCAAGCAAGTTAAGCAACATTGATGCCAATTTGCCAAAGACCACTATCAAAATGAGACTAGACTACAAGATTATTTGCATTATAGTAATTTAATTATACCAAAATTTCTTGGAAAATCCTTTTACGTAGGTCAACTTAAAAGAACCTTCAGAAAAAAGACATTAATTACTATCTAATGGTATAATCTTTACTAGTAATACTTCACCTGGCTGATATGATTATTAGTTTTGTTATTTTTAATAAAAACACTTAAATCTGTTTAATCTGGATATCGGTTCGGTTTTAAGTTATTTTTTTGTTTTTAATCTCCTAAAATATAACTATTATTTTAAATTAATATTTATTTTTGTTTATTCGGTTAGAATTTTTGATTTTTTAGTTTTTTCGGTAAAAACCAAAAATTACTATTATTTGTTTATTTTCATGTTATGAATTTTAGATAGTTGTCATGTCGAACCAATGGTTTCATATCATAGTTTGTAAACGGATAATAGTTCAAGAAAAAGAAAAGAAAATTATTAAGATAAATCAATTCACTACAATTTGGTCAGTAGTGAAAGAAGCATTAAGAAAAAAATATTTCAACTTAAAAAAAAAATAGATACTTCAGTTGTTATAAATGCTTAGTCACAAGGTGTTCACATCAAGGTGGACATGTATGTGTATGTAAAGTATATAAAAATAATTGAAAATATAAAAATATATTGTTAATTAATATTAAATGACATTTTTGTTCAAAATAATATATGAAAAATTAAATTAAAATTAATTAAAAATTAAAAAGGCCTTGACATAAGTGAATTTTTTTCATATAAGAAAAATAAATTGTATCCAGAATAGAGGTGGTCACATATCGAATATCCCATTTGGAGGCATTCACGTCTATTCAATCTTTACACCACGGATAGTCGGTGACTCGATATCCCAAATGATTTAGAATTTTAAAGAATATCCGATTTGATCTGTAGATAAAATAAAATTTTAAAAATAATTGAAAATTTTAATAATAATATTTTATTACAAAAATAAAATATTATTTAACTTTTTAAATTTTAATACCTAATATAATAAATTTAATTCATAAAAATATTATAAAACTTATATAAACTATAATATATATATAACATATATATATATATATATATATATATAATTCTGTACATATATGTATATATATACATATAGCAGATCAAATTAGATATTTATTCCTAAAAATATGTATTTGTGATTTCCTTTTGTTAATTGTATTTTAGTATTCAATTTGCTTCAGAAGTTACGGATATCCATATTTTTTGGTTCAAATCAAAATGGATAACGAATCAAATCAAAATTTATAAATATTTTGTCTAACTTTATCCGTAAACAATAAAAATAATATATATATATATATATAGTTTAGCTTTTGATTCGTTATTTGTTTTGATTCGAACCGAAAAATCCAAAGTTTTATTGAACCATGCGTGAGTTTTATATTAAAAATATAAAATAATAATGAACACATTTATTAATATAGTGTAACGCAAGATATTTATTATCGATCATCACAGATTGACATTATCTATTATAGTGAACGATTTATTACAATGCTTCTACTTTAATATATAAGGGATTACATAAGATTAATTCCAACGTCGTCGCTAATCACAATCCGGGAGATGTAATGACGAACGTGGGGCCAAGGAAGCTTCCATCACGATGTAACCGACGCATACTCATCGTTTATTCTATTCCTTTTATATCTAAAAAAAAGAATAACAGTCGTATGAACATTTGTATAATAGTTTGACGTCTCTCTCTTACGTGAAAGAGAAGACTTGTTCAAAGAGAGAAAGAAGAGATCATGGATCATCATCAACAACAACTCTTCTCTCTCTGCTCAGTTCCATACGTTTTCAACATCAAGAAACATTTCTTCGTCAGCCTCTTTTCACTTACCCTCCTCATATTCTCGACCCTCGTCATCTTCAACCTCGTCGGCTCCTCCTCCTTCGAGCCTCTTCTGCGTTTCGGATTGTCGTCGCCCTCATCGCAAAACTCAGCAAAGGATTGTGATTACTCCAAAGGAAGATGGGTTCGTCGAACATCATCATCGATATACGGTGAAGAGTGTCGATTTCTTGATTCAGGTTTTCGCTGTCGCAAGAACGGAAGGAAAGACTCTGATTATCTAAACTGGCGATGGCAACCACACGGCTGCGATCTCCCACGGTAAGCATGTTGCCACGTCAAATTTTTCATAAAAGTGAATATGTGTTTTCTTGCTTGCACCTAAAGTTATGTATTGATTCCTTGGAATAAAATAGATAAATGTTTTAAGGGTTACAACTAGAGATATTAAGCTTTAGGTGCAAGCAAGAAACATAGTTTAGGATTCTGTTCTCATTCTTGTGACACAAGAAAGCTTTACTTTCGTATAACTAAAGTAATGTCTTTATTGCTATTGCTTGCACATAGGGTTACAACTAGACATTAGGCTTCTATTAGCTTTCTTCTGACACAAGAAAGCTTTCCTATTGTAAACCTAAAGTGAAAATGTGTGTTTTTGCTTGCACCTGAAGGCTTTATTTAGGGTTACAACTTGATATTAGGCTTCTGTTCACTTTCTTCTGACACAAGAAAGCTTTGCTCTTGTACACCTAAAGTGAAAATGTGTGTTCCTGCTTGCACCTAAAGGCTTTATTTAGGGTTGCAACTATATATTAGTCTTCTATTCACTTTCTTCTGACACAAGAAAGCTTTGTTTCTCGTCTTAACCTAAATGTTTTAGTACTAACTGTGACCAACTTAATGTTTTTTTTTTCTTCTTGGTTTGGCTGTTGAATGATTAGGTTTAACGGAAGTGATTTTCTGGAGAGGAGTAGGAACGGGAGGATAGTGTTCGTGGGAGATTCCATTGGAAGAAACCAATGGGAATCACTCATGTGCATGCTCTCACAAGCAGTACCTAACAAGTCAGAGATCTATGAAGTGTATGGGAGCCCCATAACCAAACACAAAGGCTTTCTCTCGATGCGGTTTCCTCAGCAAAACCTCACGGTTGAGTATCACAGAACACCGTTCCTTGTCGTCATTGGCCGGCCACCGGAACACTCACCGCAAGAGGTCAAAACCACAGTGAGAGTCGACAAGTTCAACTGGCAATCAAAGAGATGGGTGGGGTCAGATGTTCTTGTCTTCAACTCAGGGCACTGGTGGAACGAAGAGAAGACCGTGTTAGCGTAAGAGAGAGTCCCCCCTCAGCTTCTGACATTCTCTTCCTTAAACTGTGGTTCTGTTTTCTTTGCAGAGGAACATACTTTGAAGAGGGAAGGAAAGTGAACAAGACAATGGGAGCAATGGAGGCGTTTGCGAAGTCTCTGAAGACATGGAAGTCATGGGTTTTGGAGAAACTTGATCCTGACAAGAGCTATGTCTTCTTCAGAAGCTACTCTCCAGTGCACTACAGGTAAGGGAAGTTGTTATATATGGTCTTGAGAGACTTGGATTATTAAGTAAAGAAGAAGAATCATTGGTTGTTGCAGAAACGGGACATGGAACCTGGGAGGTCTATGTGATGCAGAGACTGGTCCTGAGACTGATAAGAGGAGAATGGAACCTGATGCAGCTCACAACAGATATATCTATGAAGCAATTGAAGAGATGAAGTATCAACACAGTAAGGTTAAGTTTCTCAACATTACATATCTGACAGAGTTTAGGAAAGACGGTCATCCTTCTCGGTATAGAGAGGGTGGTACTCCTGTTGATGCTCCTCAAGACTGCAGCCACTGGTGCTTACCAGGCGTACCTGACACGTGGAATGAGATTCTCTATGCGCAGCTGGTGTCAATGAATTATAGAACAAAGTGAGGTATAAAAAAATGATTCTGCCTCTTGATCTAGTCATGATTCTGTTTCATTTTGCATTTGCTTCACCTTCTGGAGCTGTCTTAACAGGATCAAGAGATGGAACAAGAGAAGTAGAAAAGAGCAAAAGCAAGTACAAAGAGAAAGCATTACCAAGCCTGGGAGATATCTCTAGATTAGTTCATTAACTCAGTCATACTGCAAATGATAGTTGTAAACATGATTTGTACAAAGAACCCATTAACAGATCACTATAGAAGTTGTAAAACTGAAACAGATCATATCAGTCTCGAAATATTATTGATGATCATCTGTTACAAAAACCGATATATACATACATATCTAAGAGTAAGCTCCATATAAGCAGGAGTCATGGAATGGAAAGAGTTGAGAGATTTGTTGTGACAACTACTTCTGCTTTAACAAAAGATTCAGAGATCATGAAACGAAACAAGAGCAAGTGTGCCGAAGCTTTGCTCATGTTTCTTACAAACAACACTTGTAAAAGTGTTTTTTTTTTCATACCAAAAGATATAGCAGATGCAATATAATCCTATTTTCGATTCGGTTACTCGATGTTCAATGGCTCAGATGTTGCTGCAGCTGCTTCCCCTGGCCCAGGCGGTCCTCTAGCTATCGGTAAGCCACCACCACCGCCACCAAAAGTTTGCTTCGCCTTAGCGTAGTCCACGAATATTACACGACCGTTTAATTGCTGCAAAACAAAATGTTTTGTTACCAATAGTTAAACAAAGTGAAAAACATCAAAGACAATATACCTGTCCATTAAACTCCGTCAAAGCCTTCCTCGCATCGTCATCAGAAGCAAACGTCACAAAACCGAACCCTTTGGATCTATCAGAGACTCTATCCATTACTATTTGAGCTGCCAAAAAAAAAACTTCTCAGATACTTAAAACAGGGTAAAGAGTCTATTCATCACAATGATTTAAAGCGTACCTTCAACAACTTGGCCACATTGTGAAAATGCCTCTGACAACCCTTGCTCTGTAGTGTAAAACGATAATCCTGTAGGAAAAAAATTGTTTTGTGAACTAAGCATTATTAGAGATAAGTAGTCTCAATATCACCACCAAAAACATGGATTCTGTCACTTGGAATGGTGCAGCCAATTCAAAATGTTCAGGAAGGAAGTGAATCACTAGTTGCAGTAATCAAAACCAGAATGTGAGACACTAACAAGAAACATAGCTTTGTAACCGTCACGAAACTTGTATCCATTTCCAACAATAAAGTCTTAGCTAGAAAGTACGAATCAGTTCTTCTTTGTATTAATTAAAAGACCAAAAAGGAAATAGAGTACCGCCTACAAAGAGCTTAGTGGCAACTCCACGGCGTTGATCGACGAAACACGAGCCGGAAGCGTTAATCACGCCGACGGATTTCAAATACCGGCCACCGATCCTTGCGAGCGCCGCCATTGAAATGAATGTCGCGAGAGAAGAGAGACTTTACAAATGAATAAGCATGTGAAACTGTGAATTTGGGCCTAGCTCAGCCCATTATAGGCCCACCTCAAGCTAAATAGTTTCTGGATACTTTTAAACCAAGCTAGATCCAAATCAACATTACAATCCGGTTTACAAACGACAGAGGCCATTCGGGTTTTCGGTTCGGGTCGGTTCGGTTTATTCAATTTTCGGGGTATTCAGATTAGGATGTTTAAGAACCAGACATTTTTCGGATCGGTTCGGTTCAAATAATGTCGGTTTCGGGTCGGCTTTCTACTTTTTTATAAAACCCTAAGTGGAACCGTATTACAAATAATCCGGGTTTAGTTTGGGTTTAAAGCCCAAAAAACCGAAAAAATTCTAAAAACCCGAGTTAAACCCGGAAAATCCAAAAAAATATTCGGATTATTCAGGTAGTTTAGATTTTTTTATTTATAAATTTTGTTATATGTATATATATATATATATTAAAATTAAAAATAATTAAAAATTTTAATATATTCAAAATATTCGGGTATCTACTCGATTTTCGGTTCGGTTTTGGTTTTTCGGATTTAGAAAT